>JBBPKO010000204.1:32211-43054 GCA_038089295.1 Xerocomus amazonicus
GTCCCCGTGAACCGTATCCAGGGGAGTCGACGACTACCAGTTTACCGGGGTGAGACCCGACTCTGAAGAAGTTCAACGCTTGGGTGCGGCCCTGCAAATCCCTTGTGAAGATAATACACAAATAAGATAGATTGCTTACGGCCTTCTTGCTTGTAAACAGCAGATCTCTGCGTCCAAGAACAGCGTTGAGTAACGATGATTTGCCCACGTTTGCTCTACCTGACAGATGTGTGTCGATTGGACGGTAGTTTCGGACTGAACTTGCTTACCGGTGACGATAACCTTAATGGTCAGGAAGTAAAACCACCGTATGACAAATGATCTCGACTCACCTCTGGCAGTTGATTGAACCGCCGGAACGAGTTTATGTCTGTCACAGAAGCAAGAAACTCGGCAAAGGCAGAGTTTTGAAAGATCATTTTTGAGTTCGAGGAGAGTTTCCTGGATAATAAACAAGCGTTGTTTCTTACACGCAGCGCTTGGATCGTTTGACGGGGGGACAGCAGCCTTGACATGCCTGCAAATTTGCAAATCCACATGCCCGTTTCAAGAGCGAATTTGGTTGTTTGGTTTTGTTAACTTTCAAAGCCTTTGCTAAGCACGCACAAACTCGTCCTCTGTTGATGGATCCCCTGGCTGGTATGGATGAGTCGACGTCGACTACGGACGACGATAACGTATCGCAAACTACAGAAGATGACCCGCAAGTACCAGATAATATACCACCTGTCCCTGTCCCTGTCCCTGTTCCACCACCACCACCCGTACCGACTGTACCCCACCGCGAACGACCAAATTACCAACTTAGACATACTCTTCGAGGACACACACAATCCATCTCATCTGTCAAGTTCAGTCCTGATGGAACGCTTCTCGCCTCCTGTGGTACGCGCCTTCACTCCCTCGCATCCATCAGCCGTTCAACATACCACAGCCGCCGACAACTTGATCAAAATATGGTCCCCCTTCACGGGCGAGCTCATACGGAATTTGAATGGTCACACAAAAGGGCTCTCTGACATCGCATGGTCCACAGATGGTTTGTACCTGGCGTCCGCCTCGGACGATACGACTATACGGATATGGAACGTAGATACTGTGCGTTCACCCCCCACGGATGTATATTTCCCCTGAAAAAAAAAAAAAAAACATGCAATGGGCTAGGGCTTGACCACAAAACACTTGCGGGGTCACACAAGCTTTGTGTTCTGCGTGAACTACAGCGTCGCGTCTGATCTGCTCGTTTCTGGGGGATGCGAAGGCGACGTCCGGATCTGGAATGTAACAAAAGGTCCGTCATGTCCATCATTCTTTGAACCAGCTGCCCAATCGGTTCTACACCAGGAAGGTGCACAAAGACGTTGAACGGCCACATGGACTACGTCACTGCCGTGCATTTCAACCGAGACGCGACTCTTATTGTCTCGTGTGCGCTGGACGGATTGATGTGAGACACTCTTCATCCATCCTTTGACGAAATCACTCAGCTTCTCTTGCAGTCGCATCTGGAATACCACCACAGGTAAATGTCTCAAGACACTGACCGAGGGGAATGACGCAATATGGTAGCTACATTCGCTCCCCGTTTTTCTCAACTACCTTGACGTGACCTGCACTAGCCAGCACGTGCAGTTCTCACCGAATTCGAAGTACATCTTGTCGACGGCGCACGACAGTGCAATCCGCCTCTGGGACTATCACACCTCTCGATGCTTGAAAACATACATGGGCCACAAAAACGAAAAGTATTGTATTACCGCCTGTTTCAGTGTGACGGGTGGAAAGTGGATCGTGTCGGGCAGCGAAGACAACAAGGTGTACATTTGGGACTTGCAGAGTCGTGAAGTTGCACAGACTTTAGAGGCCCATTCCGGTATGCAGATCATTCCGAAAGCCGTTAATCATACTAAGGGGAACTGTCAGGTGTCGTCGTTGCTGTAGCCGTAAGATAGCGCCATCCAAACCAAGCGCAATTTTCGCTAATGTTCTCTTAGACTCATCCTCACCAAAATGTCATAGCATCCGGTTCAATAGAACCAGACCTTGCAATTCGAATATGGTCAGATCGAGGGTCACCTACCTAATATCTCTCCCGTAAATTTACAATTTGATTCTCTGGCAGTGTGACATGTATAATAGTGTCTCATTGTAAATTTCGTGTTGTCGGGCAGCAATACACGTGTAAACGGAAGAGTAAAAGTACAGGAAAACTCCGTGTGGATGGTCGTCATTCTGCCTCATACAGGCTTGGCATTCAGAAGATCTTGGTCCACATCAGCGCAAGTCACGACAAAGTATTTGCTCGCGTTGCTCACCTTTGGCGACTGCCTTGTCTGCATCTGTGAGTCCGGAATCATGAGCTTCCAAGAAAGCATCAACTTCATCCATGACTTGGTCATCATCCTCTCCATGAACCATATCCAGATCACTGTCGTCGTCGTCGTCACCCGCATCATCAATTGCAAACGGCGTCCTCTCCATGAACGCTGCGCTGACTGCCTTCACATGCGGCAAGGGCGAGAAAGCAGAGTGTAGTGCCGGCTCAGAACCACCGTCCTGCGCAGCCGCGGCATCAATGGTGAGGGTAGAGGAGGAATCGTGCGAGGTCGTCAGGATGTCCGAATTACTGGATGCCAACGTCGATGTTGGCCCAGGCGAGATGAGCGACTCGCGCGCCTTGGGCTCCTCCAACTTTGTGTAACGTCCGATAGTGGGCCTGTAAATAACCTGGTGTTTACCAATCGTCTTAGCAAGCTCGTCCGAGAGTTTGTGGAATATCTTCTTGTTGTCCTCTGTCGCAATGTTGGACCAAAGGTCTTCCAAAAAACCTCCACCAGAAGTGGGCAACTCCAGATCCGTGACCGACTCTAGCTTGAACGACGCTGACAAGTCCGTCTCAAAGAATGATTCCAGAATTTCATCCGCCAGGACGACCATTCGAAAGCTATACAATCACAGTCAACGAGGACATCCAAGTTCACTATACTACACCGTACGTTGCAAGATTGAGATATGGTTGGTTATGTCCTATTTGTTGCGGCTCGGTTTTTCCAGTCTCACTATTTGTTTCTTGAGGCAAAAGGGTATCACCATACTCGAAAGCGTTCGTCATGAAGCGGCTAACCGCCCCTAGATAAGCATCACCAATTTCATGGCGAAAAATAAACTATATATAGTTGTGATAGATAGCAAAGAGGGTGTACCGCTGGGCTCACCAGGAAAGATTCTGACAATGTCAACACTTCGTCTTTTGTCAGATACCCGTCCTTATTCTTGTCGTGTAGGTTGAAGAACCACTCTATGTTGTCCATCAGATCGTTAAACATTACACCATCTAACCCAGAGACTAGGTCCTGATATCAAAATAAGCACGCAAAATGGCAATTCAACCACGGGCCCCCACCTGAAACGATAAGGACCCTTCACAAGATGTATCCCAGAAGTAAAAAAGCCTATCAATAAGTTCATGCTCGGCGACCCCACGATCGATGCGTCGCTAGCTCGAGATAAGAATCAACCAGGAAATACCAATATGAGGGGCACACACCTGAAAACCGTTGAGCACAATCTTTTCGTCCCGCGCCCAGGTCAAGACCTCACTCAGGAACACCCTGAAAGTCTTTAGTTCAATCCTTGTCTCGGGCCTTTCCTGCATGCTATCAGTGCTGACCAGCAAAGAAGGTGGGGGGGCGACGGCTGCTGGGGGCGGCTCTACACACATCGCCTTGTATAGCGCGTCGTAGATCAACCCCGCTTGATCCTTGGCAAACCTTGCAAGAGTCTTGAGATTCCGAACAGCAGACCGCCTTGAGAAGGTCTCGATGTTGTTAATAATCTCGTTGCGGTATTTGCGCCGCTCAGAGAGTATTGTCTCGTCGGTGATCACCGAGAACTCCCGAAAGGATACCAGAAGCAGCTCCTGAAAACGTGTGATCGCACGTGCCCTTGGGTCTGATGAGTCTGGGTGTGCTGACTCCCCAAGAGACGCGAAATATTCTCTCATTAAGCTGCAAAACATTCCAATTATGACCTTTGATGCGATGTGATAAACTTACTTCAAAAACCCTCCATCATCTTGAATTCGCAACAATTTTTCCCCGTTAATCTTGAGGATTGCTGTGGAAGAAGGATAAGAGGGGTTTGAAAGAGATCAGATACACTAACCAAGACTATGGAAGAGTCAGCAATACATTTTGTTGTGAAAAAAGGAGGAATCGCACCCAACTTGAAACAGTACTTTCGGGCCCATGCAAAAGAAACAATCGGCTATTCGAAAGGCGAATACCATCGGCATGCTGTTGATGTATCTTGTGGAAAAAAAATAAATCAGGATACCAAAAGGAGTTTGCACCAAAGATTATACTAACAAGCTCAAGAACCACGGCAATGATGCAACCGAGAGCTGTACGTCGACGGCTGAAAAGTGATCGTGTATCATGGGAAGACACCGCACAACCAATGACTCGAACACTCTTTGATCTAGAAGTGTTCCGTGCATAGTTGGACTAGTGGATCAATCAGATTCGATCGATATAATCTAATTACAGACGCACCTGTAGTATCCAGGCAAAAGACGATCGCACAGCACTTCAAGAAGCCAGAAAGCCTGTTCTTCTGACATGTAACTGAAAAGCGTTAATAAGTCGGTGCTAAAAACGTAGAGCACTTTACATACATGAGAATCGCTGCGGCAAGAATATTCATTGCCTAGACAAAAAAAGTACATTGCGTGAGGGCGCTGAGGCTTGATGTATTGACTTACTTGACAATACCCTACTTCTGGGTTTTTGAACGAATAAGCCTGTAAGACACGACGAAGAGCGCCAATTCCCTCCTCCGATTGGTAACCAGCATACTCAGGAAGACTACGATGTAGATCTTTCTCGATGTCCTCAAAGCTTGTACATTGCTTGTCCCTGACATCCTCGACAAGTTTGTCATACAAACTTGGATTCGTATATCGGAGGTAAAGAGAGCCCGATAGGGTTTCCCAAATCTCGCCGCGGAGGCGATTGGGTAGCCCTACTTGCACAAGACGCGTGCATTGAGGGTATCTCAATAGAGTTAAGTTTCGACCATGTGCTATTCCACGTGTTACTATCGGGATGAATCGGAGCAAAACACTTACTCCGTAGATAGGTAGTCCAAAGTTTTATTTTTGAGGCTTCCCGCAATCTAGACGTGTTCAAGTGGGCGAATGACACCGTGAAGGCGAAACCTCACTTCTTCGGATCACCCGGAAACCTGAACTTCAGGCCAAGACCCCCATGAAAAACAACTTCTGAAGCTGAAGACCCATCCTTGGCTTCCGCAATCAGACTTCCGTCTTCTCGCTCGTGGTCAGTTACCGAGGACGTAGTTGATATAAGTGCTTCAGAATAGCAGGTCTTCACAAATCCTTTCACGACTTTCATATGACCACGCTGAAGTTCTACTTTCAGCGTTTCGCGCAGAAGAGCACAGAACGCATCCGCTGTTGGCCGCAAGGAAGTCAGTTGGACAATCTGCGACGAGTAATCAGTAGGATGCGCGAACACTGACAACAAAACCCACGATCTTCGTACTATGCCAGGTTAACAAGCTAAGTGCATAGACACCAGCCCGGGCATTAAGTCGCTCCACACGCCGTATAGTGGACAGGGGTAAGGTGAGCCGGACTGATTTGCGGTCTAGTGAAGTGAACGCTAGATATGGCGGGATGATGTGTAATTTCCCTGCCTGGACCGGCAATGTCTATTCACTTGCTCAGAGTGAATAAGTATCAGCAGACTCACGTAGGCATCCTCGACACCCTGCTCGCCAAGGGTAAGCACTGCGTTGATATCCATTCTTTCAAGTTCTGGCGTGCTTTGCTTGTCGCCATCTCTGGGAGGGGGCACAGCTGGCAAGTCGGGAATAGAGAAGAAGAGATAGAGTAATTGCTCCTTTGTAGGTTCCTTGAAATTCCGCAGTTGGGTGGATATCGTGGACATTCTGCAACCTCAGCCCGCGTTCCTTGCCAAGTATCTGAAGTGTACGCGTCAAGACCTAGCGAACGACTGGTCAATTGTAAACTTGTCTCAACGCGATGATGTGAGTGAGGAGGTTAAAGTTGAGTTGAGGGGTAACTGCCAAGTTCTTAATGAGGCAAGTCATTCAAACTAGCCTTGAACTAAGTGCTACAGTACAGAGCTGGGGGTATCATTCTACGTATCGTTACCAAAACCGATTGCTTTCCGATGGTAGACCGGCCACAGTGCGAAGCATCACTATGTTTGAAGAAAGGCTGGACCACTATTGCGACTCTGGGTCAGATCTAATGCATCAAATGATCTTGGGTTAGCTCACACCGTTGCCGATGAACACTTGCGCTCTCTGTGCCACTAGCATATCGACTGCTTGCGCAACAAATTTCTGCTCCCAAGTCAGGTTTAGATCCAGACTGCTTCCAATGTGTTGCCATCCTCCAAGTTCGTGCAGGGCCATCTTGAGATTCGCAACCCAGGAATTAGCCCCGTTTGTCATGATGTAGATAAACTCTATGTGGTCTCGTGACTCCTCCCTCACTTTTCTAACCTTGTCGACGATCTGCTCTGTGTTTGGATAGCAGTGGTCCATGTAAGCCCTGTAATTCGCTGAGGAAACCCGAGGGTCGGATTGCACCCGATCGTACTTGTCGGGGAGTTCGGGAAAAGAATTAAATGCCTGCCAGTCTGCGTTCCCCTTGGCGAGGTACTTGCAATGGTGAGTAAAATCACCCCTTCGTACGTGGATTACAAGTAGACCACCCATCGTTTCGTTAGTTCTGGAACCCTGGCTGTCTGAGTAGTGTAATGCTGGTGGGTATATAATTGCACGATTTGCTTCAAAGGCGTCCTGAATCATAGACGACCAACCCCAATGTAACAAAACAGGCAACTTGGACATGTAGGGCCAAATGCTCAGCAAGCGCTCTCTTTGGGAGTACACCCTATAAACTCTGTCATTTTGCTCCCAAGGTACATTTTTTGGGAACGTACGCGAAATTGAATATCTGCTTGTCTGCGGATGTCTCTTCAAATTGCAGGCAAGGATCGTCGACAGATACAATCTTCTCTACCCACTTATCAATGACACTTTTGACTGTGTCCAAGTCGCTCCAGCCACCAACATCCGATAATCGTAAGATAGTTGGGTTTGGGCAAATTTTGTGGAAGAAATCCTTGTATACAGCTTGAGGAGTGGTGTCGCCCGGTGGTAGCACTCCACCTGCCAGAGGACCTTGTATGATCGATTAGACTCAATGGTTGTGGTATCCAAACCGAATGTTTTACCGTCGATATACGCCGTCAGGGGAATCCGAGACGGAATAAGCTTCCCATCGAGATATGAGTATGGGATGTCGTCAGTGGCCCAAGTATAGTCATCAAAAACAAAGCTAGGAAGAGTATCAGAAATGGATGTTTTTCGTTCGTGAGTCGACTGACGAGCGATTGGATGCATATGCCAGAACATAGCTGAGGATGTAGTCCTGCATGATATTTCCCCACCCTATTTCTACGATGATGGTTAAGAAGATCTGCAACAGAGTGGATTATGAGACACACTAGATGGGTGGTTAGGTGACCACAGGTACTTGACGTCTGATTGCTCATAGATCTTGTAGTGGGGGAGCTCTAGCTCTAGTTTGCGGTACTGCGGGTACAATGGTGGATAACGACCAAGTACCAGGATGGAATAGACGAGGCTGCGATTGAACGGAAAGGCAGTGAGAATCAAAACTGCAACCGCAGCAAGCACGACGGCTCGCAAGCAGAGTTGCGTGCAATGGGAAGCCGTCATTCGTAGATATCGTGCGGGGAGACAGATGTGCTTCACTCAAATGACCGCCTTGAGCTGTTATCGGCTGGACCCGCACCGCAGTCCGGTGTACCATAGCGGACCGCTGGGCGGATGAAACAGCGGATAGCAAAACCACAACCAACCGGCTATGTACCCAAAAAAAGAACCAGGTGGCGCCTAAGACCGCCGATGATCGATAGGGCTGTCAACGCCCCATTCCATTCGCTGCATCCACCAAGGTCCCCCCCCCCCTCCAAAAATCGTGTCAAAGTCCACGATGGAGCGGTATGTGCAGCAGTTTCGAGCCGGCGAAAACTCTCGATGGTTACCCCAACAGCCGCCCTTCTGGGGCCATGTTGTACTGTGGAGTGAGGAAGGACAAGCGTGACAGGCAGGTGACAGGTGACTTTAGCGATGACAGTGCGGGACCTGGAGAGCGAAAATTAGTACATGATACAATGATGGAAAGTAGAGAGACCATCAAATCAAATCTTCCAAGGCAGTACCCAACCCACCACCTGGTTGCGATCCAATACAGCACTGCTAATAATAACAACAAATGGTCGAGCCACTCATGGATGGAACAACTATGACCCGACAGTAGCTAAATTTAAAAGTGAGACGATTGTTTGTCTGGGAGCACTCCCCATCACAAGAGATTAGTTTCTGGCACGGAACACTTAACCAAGCCTGTGTACAAAAGGTGGATTGATGCGTACTTGAACCAGTTGGTAAGAACAGATTCTTTGAAGGAGGATCCATCAGGAGGTTTGATTCTTGGGCGGTTGGTTAACTCGATATGGAAGAGCCGGTCCAGCATCGAAGCTGGACACTCACTGGCGTCGACAGAGGATTAATAAAGTTTGCAAAACAGATATACGTAGAATAACAATCTACCACATCGTCACCAGAACCTGTTTGTTTCTGGATCAAATTGTTGCGCCATGCGTAACATGACTACGTTAGACGTCAGACTAGACCACTGATCGTTGCCGGTTCAGTAGGAGCCACCACCAAAAGTGTCGGAACACTTACTCCATTCCCGATAAACACTTGGGCCCGCTGTGCAACATACATGTCTAGACACTGTGCAACAAATTTCTCTTCCCAGGTAATCTCCAGGTCCCGGCTACTGCTGACTTTGCTCCAACTTATATCATCTGCAAGTGCAGATTTTAGTTCTTCAACCCATGGCTTCGGTCCGTTTGTCATGATGTACAGATATCGTAGGGGGTCTGTAGTTTCCATGTGGACCTCCCTGACTTTCTTCACGATCTGTTCAACTGATGGGTAGCAATGTTGAATGTACGCCCTCAAATTCTCTTCCGTCGTTTTGCCTCCACCGCCACCGCCCGGAGGATCAAACTTGTCGAGAAATTCAGGGAATGAATTGAATGCGTTCCAGCCTGCGGACCACTTGCTGAGATGTTCACAATGGTCTTTAAAGTCACCTCTGCGAACGTGAATTGCAAGAAGTCCGGCAATAGAAGGTCCAGTCCCCTTTCGGAGATTGAAAGACCCTCCAAAAAATGTCGGTTGAAACAAGTGCCGGTTCCTCTTGAAAGCGTCAAGAATAAACGGCGACCATCCCCAATGCCTAGGGACAGGCGATTTTGCCAAGTAGGGCCAAATAGTTAGCATCCGTTTCTTATTTCCAAGTATCCTGTTTGCCGTTCAACAGTCATGCATTTAGTCGTTGCAACGGTCAGGCATAATAACTACGCACCAAATTTCAAAAATCTGGTTGCTGTTGGGGTCTACCATGAGGCACGGGTCCTCAACTGAACGAATTACCTCTACCCATTTCTCAAACACGTAAGCAGCGGGGACATCATCGTTAAATCGCATGTCATCTGTGTTTATATCTGACACCCGTAAGACTGTTGGCTCTGGACAGACTTTATGAAAAAACTCTTTGGACACTGAGAGAGGAGTATTGTCACCGGGCGGCCATGGACCACCGACCATCGAGCCTATGGCAGCAATGAGTTCGTGAACCATGATCGGGTATAATGCGGAGAGTGCCCACCACCCAGCAAAGCCGAGAGAGGTATTCGTGAGGGGATTAGCTTGTCATTATATCTTGAATAAAGTGAGCCGTCAGGGTTCCAGACGTAGTCATCAAACACAAAACTTGATGACGAGCGACGATAACATTAGGCATCCGCGCGAAATTCGGGAAAAAAAAAGATGAAACAACAGGAAGTACTCACGATCGATTGGTCGCATACGCGAACAAACCCATCATAACAAAGTCTTGCATGACGTTACCCCACCCTGAACCTACAACAAATAGTGGGTATATTGTCACGGATTGCACGTACCAGACTTACTATGGGCATGATTCGCAGCAAAAAAGTACTTGACATCCTTGCGTTCGTATTCCTTATAGTGCGGCAAAGATTGTTCCCTCTCCCTTACTTTGTGGTACAGCGGAGGAAGTTGTGGTTCCAGAGGCGCCTGCGGAATGCCGTGCCAGCGTGTGTAGACAAGCATTCCGATAGAAGACAATAGCAAGACTCCAAGCAATCTAGTTCCCCTCCTTGTCAGCCCATAGGACACCATTGTAGGGAAGGGGTTGCGGGCACGTCTGTCGGACCCGTGCTTTCTTTTGGAGTATTTGGTTCAAGCGGCCAGCAAGCAAACTAGGTAATCGCCAAAGTGGATTAGAGCGGAGATGTCCGGGCTCGGACGAAGGAATATCTTCGACTTGTTCAAGATCAAAACATGGATTTCGCTGAAAGGGAATAGCCGCTGCATGGAAGACATGAGGTAAAGCCGGGGTTAACTTAGTCATAACCCAACTGCAGGTGGTGTATACCCTAGTAGAGGGACAAGCCACGTTTCAAATCATGTATCAGATCAGAGAAGATCAACCTCAGCTCGCTGAATCCAACATCGTAAGTCAAATGACACACCTTTCCTGATGCATATTGACCAGAGAACCACTCGTGTGTGCCCGAATAAGCTACTGATTCGCAATGGGCGGTTACTAGTGGGAAGGCGAAGACAACAACACAACAAATTCAAGATTATGTAATCA
>JBBPKO010000205.1:0-42971 GCA_038089295.1 Xerocomus amazonicus
GCCCCACAGCAAGATAGACTCAGTTTTCTCCTTCCTACTTCGCATTTTTCACCATCTAAAGGTCCCCTCTCCTTAGATCTCAAAGATCAGGCTTATCAGGCTTGGTATAGAGATTAGAGGTGTTTCACTATCTAAATAGATATCTGAATGGTGCACAGACCAAGCTGTGTCAGCTGCAGAATGAGTCACTATGAGTCAGATGGAGTCATAGCTATCATATCATAGTTACCATCAGATAGAGGAAGGTAAAGGGGACATGAGGTCTTCGAGAAGTAAGACCTAGAAAGGGAAAAGCATCTGATCAAAGAGAAAAAAGGATAAGATCATGGAAAGGTTAACTAATGATTGAAAAAGGGAAGATCAAGGGAAAGTAAAGTCAGAATAAAGAAAAGAAGAGATCAGGGGATAAAACATAATATCCATTGTGCAAATTACATTTGCCACAGCTGCAACCAGCAAGCCCTAGGACATTTCCTCCCTAATTGTCCCACTGCTATCTACTCATTTTACCACCAGGTTCATAGCACTGCTCCTTGTCTGACTCCTCAATGTACGGAATGCATCAACATTCACTGGGGTGACACTTGCCTAGCAATAGCACATCATAGGCAACAGATCGAGGATACTAAGGACCTCTATGATCCAGCTTCTCTTCCCACTGAAGACCACAATGAACAAGACAAAGATTAGGCATGTAAGCATTGAGTTGGGTGACTCAATTCTAAAGACAGACCTTTTGTTACAATTTTCCTTTTTATTGTCTTCATCATATGCCGTTCCTCTCTTATGGACAATCTTTCCTTTCTAGGGTGATACTTTCATCACCTTGTGTCCCTAATATTCCCACTCTGCTTCTTCTCCATGATATCATTCTGTAGTACCTTAGCTCATCTGCAGTAGCTGAGTCAGTTAGTCCATACATATGTAGTAGCAGTATAAAGTCATTGCCATGTAACAGTAGTCAGTAAGCTAGTTCTATGCAATCTAATAGGTCTTGTCCTCACAGCAAGATCTCCCTTTCGCTTGAGTCTTTGTACCTTCTTCGACTCTATGGTAGTGAAGGTACTTTGAAGCATAACACTTTAGATACTTGACCAGATATAGCATATGCTGTAACTGCTCTAGCCAAGCAAAGTGCCAACTCTAGTCAAGAGTATCTCAATAAGGCTAGATATATTTGCCACTACCTTAATAAAACCAGACATTATGCTTTAATCTTTGATAGTGCCTCCCAAGTGGGTTTAATTGGCCATGCTGACTCAGATTGGAGATCTGATCCCAATACCCATTGCTCTCAGACTGGTTGGATTGTAAAGCTGGCTAATGCTGCTTTCTCCTGGAAAACCAAACAATAGGAACGAGTTACTTACTCCTCTATGGAAGTAAAGTATGTTTCCTTGTCTGATTGTAGCAGACAGCTAGTGTTACACTTGGCCTAGATAGGGACAAGTGTAGCCCTTGAAGGGGATCTGGTCTGGCCTTTGTAGAGAAGGTATTGATGCCTCACAAGCTGGAGGGCTTAAGGTTCTAGTTCAAGTGAAGTATAGTTGTCTTGTCAGACAGCAAAGCTGGGAGCAAGAGAAACCAATGGATTGCTCAAGGTACATTTTGAGGAATACAAGAGAGATCTAGCTTAGAAAACTATAGTACATGGTGCACATCTAAATAGGTATTGGATCAGTCCATAGACCAAGCTATGCTTGCTGTAGAATAAGTCATACTGAGTCTGGACAAGTCATGACTTATCATGTCATAGCAATGATCAGCTAAGGGAAAGAAGGGGAACATGAGGTCTTCTGGAAGTGAAGCCTGAAGAGGGATAGTGTCTGCTCAATGGGAAAATTGGGCAAGGTTATGGAAAGGTTATCATAGAGTTGAGCAAGAGGAAAGATCAAGGAAAGAGATTCATGAGAGAGGATAAAATGTAACAGCTGGTATGGATTCGTTCTCTCTTGACAGAACTTAGATATGACTTAAAACCAATACCTCTCTGTGGAGATAATCAGAGCTCCATTTTTATAGCATCAAACCCTATCACCAAAGTCCATTCTAAACACATAGACATTAAGTGATATGGAGTCCACAATTTCATAAGAGAGAAGTTGATCAAACTATATTTTGTCAATGAATCTGAGAATCCAGCTGATGTCTTTACGAAGAATCTTGGCCATGTCAAATTTGAGAAGTTTCGATCTAAATTAGGCCTCATCTTTTATGATAGTCTATCCACCTCATAAGATTGCCTTCTTTTATTATGTTTTTCCTACATGTATACAAAACATGGAGGAGTGTTGAATGGAAATCCTATTTAGGTAGTTCACATTACATAATCATGTAGTATATAGTTGAGACTCAGTCATCTGGGTTTCAATAGACTCTTGTCATCATACATCCACCATCAATACTAGTTGCTACCAGCCACTCCATCTCAATATGAGTACTAGCAGCATTCTTCAAGTAGACTACACTATGCCTGCAACTTCAACATCAAGTGTCAATGAATATCAAAATCATAAGTAAATCAAATGTGAAAGGTCTGAAAGTGCTAAGTATCAAAGGTAAAGAGAACAGACTGGGGTTGCATTGAAATGCACTTAGAGTTGGTATGGAGATACTAGAGTTGCTCAGAGGTACTGGATATGACAGCTAGACCAAATCACATGATCCAAGAACCAGCAGATAGCTAGTATATTTGGTCTCACCTAACCTAAGCAAAATTCCCACACCTGTTTGTAATACACTTCATGTACTGCAAACACACCAATCATTGCAGGAGTTACTATAGTTTACTCACCATAGATCAGTCTTATTGTTACTCTATTTCCTCTCCCCTTCAACCCACTCAAGCACCCTCTCAAGAGATCCCACTCCATTAGACTTATTACTTAGTTAAAGAGATCAGAGGTATTTCACTTTTCAGATTGTTGCCAGCAGAATTTATTGTGGACTCTGACAAAGATATTGTTAAGCCTATATTATATAGTGTTCAAACAAACAGAAATGGACAGCTTTGAAGTAAAAACCCTAAGTCATAATTGATACACAACTTCCCAGGGCTTCCTCCTTAACACTGTGGTTGATTCACTAGGGATACTATCCTAGGACAATGAAGGAGATGGGAAATAATGCATATCAGCTGGTGATCTTTCAAGATTAACTTACATTCAACAAGTCAGGAATGATTTTGTTGTTAGGGATGCCATCAGTTCTTCCCTGCTCAATCAGGCTTTTGAGCTCAGTGAAAGTCAGCACATGTGACTCCCTATGCTCTACTTCATTTGGGGTCTGACCACACTCATCTCCAGGGAAGTAATCCAAGCCTGTAGTGAAATCAGTCCAGACATCTGCAAGGCTAATATTGTGGCCAGTGACACTAAACCAACTTGATGAACTGGTTGCTCCCATGAAAACAATAGAATCATATCACTTGCCAATTAAAGTAGAATACCTTTGTCTTCAAAATAAGTTCCGACCGCTCATTATTGGACAGATGAGCCATTGATTCGTTCCCTAGTATTCCGGAAAGACCTTGCTGAAAACCAGTGGATCATTGGATGTGCTGGTAGCATAGAGCAAGCGAACGTGCCTGGAAAACTTCGTCCGAATAGAATGGGAAGTGATAAAATTGACTAAGAATGCTGTGCTGCTTCGACATGTCTGGGAAATCGATGGTTGGAAAGGCTCCAGGGTCCTGGACGCGAATGATATGTGAGAAGAACTGAAATGTTCACGAGGCGATTTTGAATGATTCAGCAGATTAGGTAATACAAAATCACGGGTCACGGGGACCTCCTCTTCTAGATTGAAAGTCTGCGTCGATACCACAAGAGCCCGTGAGCATGACAACCAGTGTCAGCAAAATTACAGCACAGAGGAACCAACGTATTTTATTGGAGCTCGTCTTGGAACCAGGAAATGGCATGTACCTCTCGTGCCAACGGCGGGACCAACTAAAGCTACACCTCCCTTTCCCCGACAGATATCTGCGCGGACTGTAAGGCACGAGCTCCGAGATGGGCTTCTTACAATCTAGGTATATTCGTTTGGTGCGTATTCGTTATCTTGAGCAGTACAGACACTGAAAAGCGTACAGTATGAGTTGTGCTAGCATCCATCGCAAAATCGGGACGCATATCACTAAAGTGTATGTCAGCCCTATTCATACGTTACCAGTACAAAGCTTTAGTTTTGACACACTCATAGCAAGAGCATTACCTTGGATGAATGGAGCAGAGAACAAGTCGAAGTCAGGGGTTTGTTTCCTTTGTCACATTAACTAATATTCATCTATTTCCTGCAAGGTTATGAAGGAGAATGGCAACATTAAATCAAACGCTTTGTATAACCCCAACGAGGCTCGTCACCCACCGCCAGCGAACATGATAGACTCGGAGCGTGACTCCGAGTTGGAGAAATTCATACGTTGTAGGGAATAATTAGTCTTCCTCCGTCTCATATGTTTAAATCAGATTTTTCTAGCAAAGTATGAATTCAAAAGATTCATGGACCGGAAGTCTGGTTCCACCATCCAGCAATCATTGAAGGGGCCAGGAGGAACATCCGTGCGCTCGCGTTCAACCCCATTGACTGATTCAGCTCAAGCGGAGCAAGGGTTGTCGAAGGCACCTCCACCTCCACCCAAGACCCCGGAAAATTTGCCTCCGAATCTTCGTCATTCGGCCACCATACTTTCACTGTCAACTAATGCGAGCCCCCCTGCGCGATCAGTCTCACAACCCCTTCCGCCACTGATCAATTCTGAGAAACCTTCAGCACCTCCACCGGGACAACATGCAGTGACGCAGCCTTCCCTGCAGAACCCCGCAGCACAAGTGTGGGAGGATTTGATTTCGTTGCAAGAACCTTCTCAGTCATCCTCACTTCCACTCCAATATAGCCCAGTGAGCGCTGTTGTGAATTTCTCTTCGCAACCACAGGTTCTAGTCCAGCAGCAGCCAGTTACATCTGGCAACGCTTCCAACCCGTTTTTGTATATATCCCTTGACCAAGCCCGCGCACCCACACAAGTTGTTGCTAGCCCAGCATCGGCATTCTTACCTGCTCCACACTTGTCTTTCGTACCCTCTGCGCCGCTATCTAGCCCCGTGCCCCATTCCGGTACAACGAATCCATTTAACCAGGGTTTTCCATCTGCGCATGTGAACGGTACCACCTTCACGAACTCGAACCCCTTTTCGTCACCCATAATACCCACAACACCGTCTACGCAACCTGTAATGGCGCTCCCAACGGGAGCTGCATTGCACACACCGCCCCTGGAGTATTTCCCATCTCAAACACCGACACCTGTCGGGACACCCTCGCTGTCTTTCCCGCTCGCGCCATTTGGACCCGCACCTACTGCGACCACAGCCGGCCTGTTTCAAAATCCTCTCACGCAGGCGGGTGGTCCAGGACAGATTCCAGTTGCCCCCGGGCTAGCAACGAATCCGTTTTCGGCGATGCAGATGAGACAGGCCGACTTCTCGGGTGTGACGCCTCAGACGATTGTTCTGAGCTCACAACAACAGCAACAATTGGGTTCTCCACCTGCGTTC
Organism: Xerocomus amazonicus; assembly: GCA_038089295.1. Taxonomy (NCBI): domain Eukaryota; kingdom Fungi; phylum Basidiomycota; class Agaricomycetes; order Boletales; family Boletaceae; genus Xerocomus; species Xerocomus amazonicus. The sequence continues at coordinate 5,559 of JBBPKO010000205.1, forward strand.
AATGCTCTGGCCGGATCGAGCGTACAAAGGCCGCTCTGAGCGTTGACAAGGCTTTCACGATCATCCCGGCAGATTGTTGGGTTTAGGAATTAGAGCCGCCGCTCCGGTATGATTATGGATTTGCAGTGTTGCAGGTTTGCCGCGGGGTCGTTTTTTGGATACACACGACTGTAAACTAATATCTTTCGTTGTCGTTGGGATTAAGTCTAATGATAATGTGCGTGCTTCATTTCAGCTGTTACGATAAGCATAAGCATCCCTATGGATTTTCTTGACGATCCCCTATTCAATTTGAAGGCTGCTAAATCTCCAAGTACGTGCTCAGCTATAAGGCTTGTCGCATCTGATCCTGGGGTTGAGATATAAGGGATAAGGATTACGGGCTGGCTAGACATAACTTAGTTATGTCATGCTACCTCGGTATTAGTATAATTGCGGTGAGGTTGGGTACGAGTTCTGTTGCAAGACAGGCTTAGCAATTATAGCCTTGCATGTTTCGGAATGTCTCAGAATCGTTAGGGACACTGAAAGAGATTTGCTTGGTTTGAACGCTAGTTTCGAACTCGCCAGGATACCCTCCCGCTAGTGGGGGCGATTGGTTTAGCTCGGCCCTACCAATAATGAAATTAGTGAAGACGAGTATCTTAATTGCTCTTGGAAGTCGACATGACCTATTCCGTGGTGGACTCGTCAGCAGGACATCGTAATAGATGCAAGTTGGTCACGTTAAGGCCACCCTCCACAAGTCATCCGATTTATTAAAACCAACATACACGTGTACCTAATTGTATCGTTGCCCGCTGTCACCTTATTCCGAAATTGGATTAGAAGAAGGCGTACTAGCTGATGCACCGAAGAATATTTGAACGGCGAAATTGGCTTCATTGACTTAGTCATCCTCGTCGTCACGCCGACCACCACCTCTGAAGAGTGCCAATAAATCGTCCAGGCCAAGTTTCATATTCTTGATCTTGTCGCCACTCAACGCCGCTTTGGCAAGTTCCCGTTTGGCATCTTGGAGCTGGCGTAAGGGTTGAAGTGGTAGAAAGTTCGTTAGTTACGTGTCAGGCATTGTAGAGAAAAGAACGGCGGCGATATACGGTCATCATTAGTGACAAATTTGCTTTTCACAGAGATGAATCACACGCTCACCTGTAAGATCCGAGTCTCTACTGTATCAGGTATCATGAGCTTGTAGATGTTAACGTCCCGCGTCTGTCCAAATCGGTGTGCACGGTCGTATGCTTGGTCCTGTTGTCCATCGTTTTGTCGGTCACGCGCATCCGGAAGCGGAGCGTAATATAACACATCGCACAAAACACCCCAAGAGCCCAAGAAACATGGAAAGATAAATAATAATCACAGGGAGTCGAAGAAACGCCAGGACAAATATCCTCGATCAGTGAAGGTAAGAAAAGGAAGCGGCAGCAAACTTACCTCAAGCGCGGGGTTCCACCACATATCTACGAGAATCACGTTGTTGCACGCCGTCAAGTTGAGACCTAATGGGGACAAAGCACGCCAGATCCGGTCCGTCGAGTAGAAGAAGTGGTACGGCATGGTGTAATAGGATCAGGATAAGGATGTGAAACAAAATTCAATCAGCACTCCGCAGAGTATCGTTTGAGGGCGGAAGTAGAGGATGTCCAACACATTACGAAGTGGAAGCAACGCCGCGCGCAATTCCCAACTACGTGAACCGTAATTGGATAAGCGCAAGGTCACCACACTTGGAGTAAATGCGATGGAGGGACAGTGCGAACGCCCCAAGCAAGCGAAAAACTCACCAGTACTACCCGCCTTGAACGAGATCAGTATACACCGCGTGCTCTTGCTGTTCCGAATCTTCTCCAGACTGGCCTCACGTTTGTCCTTGGCCATTGAACCGTCATCTAATGCCATAATTTACATCTGTAATCATTGCCAGCAATACAATGCAATAGGGACGAACATCGAACGTGTTTGATGTTATATGCGTCCAGAAACGGTTCAATCAAATCCAACATGGTTGTGAATTGAGAAAAAATTATTGTCTTTTCTGTGCCCTCGGAGCGCTTATCGATCGTCTTTAAGATATCCAAGGTTTTTCTGATCTTGGCAGACTCCGGAGGGAGAATCGAGTCCAACCTAGGCTCTGTGGTTCTGGCAAGAGATTTGCATTCTTTGCAGTACGTTGCATTGTCTCCAGTCGGCAGGCTATGACACAATGAGGAGAGAATGAACAAGTTAAAGAGGGACGACAGACGCAGTCTGGCAAAGTTGGCACTTCTTCGCACCGGACATGTCGAGTTGTCCGAACATAACTGCGAGATCTTCAGCCTCGCCCGCATCATCTTGGGCGGGCTTGGAATCTGCAGCATCTTTCTCGATGCGATAATCCTTTGAAACGAGTGAAGGATGATTACAGGCTGACATCAGATCAGCCCAGAATGGTTAATCCCGCGTTTTGCTCAAACTGTGGGCAATACTCGCCTTGGCGAAGCCTAAGCAACAAAACAAGTACATGTGTATAATTGACATTTTCAGACTGAACAAGTTTGTTGACTTCGGATGTCATTCTAGTCTCAAGTCGCCGATAGAACTCTTTTTCGGAGGCACTAAAAGTGCATTCAACAAGCTTGAGGACACGTTCAGGCAATTGAAGCAGTGGCTTTCCATTCAGAATTTGATTCTTCGTACGCCGAAGCATAATCGCTCTCAGAACCACCTAAAGCGCAATGGGCAGAGGAATGACCCGTGAGGTTGGAAAACTTACATGCAAACGTTTAAGTGCGCGAGTGGGCCGCCCACCTTTAATAGGCTTCGCAATCTGTTCATTGAAGGCTTGCCATTCATTGAGAGGTCTAATCCGCAGGAACTTAATCAGAGAGTAGAGTTCCTCCACACTGTTTTGCCTGACACTCGCGCATGAACTGAAGCAAAAAATCAAAAGAACGAAGGTACCAACATCGGGGTCCCAGTAAGACACCATCTGAATTTTGCTTCTAACGCACAGCATGCGATAGCGCTCTTAGTGTTTCGGTTCTTAATATTATGGGCCTCGTCTGATTTTCAAATGGTTTTCAAGCATCAGCGATTCCAAGTTAGTCATAGCGTGACCTACCGAGCACAACACGGAACCATTTCACCCGGAACAACACATCTTTGGACTTTCCGGACCTTGTCTTCCTCACCAATTTTCTCCTCGTGGACCCTTCCGAGGAATCTGAATCTGATGCTGGATCCATAAGCTTTGACTTGGATTTCTTAGATTTGCCCTCATCCTTCGCTTCAGGGGCAAATGTCGCGTATTCAGACGCGACAATTGTGTAAGATGTCACAACAACGTGCGCCTGCTTCAATACCAATGGGTCAGTTGTACGGTTCTGGCCGTAGTGCTCTATGATACGGAGCCCAACTGCGATACGCGAAATTTCAGAAGCCCATTGCGACACAAGAGAGACTGGGCAGACAACGCTGGAAGAAAAATAAATAAGGTCTACTCCAAATATGCGATCCTGGCCTTACAGCGTACTAGCAGCCCACCCATCCACTTTGTCCGACTTCTTGGCACGGCCGTCGACAATACGGGTGATGGTTTGGATAGTTTTTCCGAGGCTACATTAAATTAGAATAGTTCACATCCTGAGCCTGGACACTCACCCCATGTCATCTGCCAATATTCCCCCATTCTTCTTGCCTGTCTCGCGCTCACGCATCCAGTTCCGTCCGATAACTTGGTGCGGCAGCAGCACGATACCGTCCGCAAATCCGGGTACAATTGCTTCAGTCATGTCAATGGATGTATCTTCGGTACTGTTCACGCTATCCTCGACCAGCGCACGTAGGGCCTTCTCTGTCTCGGCAGCAGACATGCGGGGGTCGTGAAGCTCACGCTGGTCTGACTCATCAAATGTCTCCCAGGTTGGGGCATTTGGGTCGCTTGGAAACCGAGAATCTGAAGAAAGTTCGATGGGAGCCGGAACTGTCGTGCGCTGAGGCTGTACAGCGAGAGTAGCGCGATCGAGAGTGGCGAGTACCTGGCTCTTTGTAACAGGAGCTCCCCCGCCAGGAGGCTGTGAAAGACGCGTTGGGCTAATTACGTCAAAAAAGACTGGGGAACATTGGGGCGTGAGACATACGCATTGTCCTCTTCACTGGAAGAAACTATAATTGAACGGGTCTTGTTATTGTTCTTCATTATGGGTTGGATGGATTGAGGTTCAGATGATCCAGAAGCGGAGGAAGAGACCGACTGAACGGGGTGAGACACATGGCCGATGCCTCAGACTCGATTTGTTCACTTACGATGGTGTTGGAATGCGGCTGGGAAGTTTTCCAGCCAGGTTTATAGAACTCAGGATAGATCTTTGGGTCTTGAAGTAGTTGATGGCGCCTCAAACACAGTAAGTGATTTATGCCTGTGAGCAAATTCTGCACGTACCTAGCTTCCATAGTTCGAATGTCAGTTTCAGTTGATCCTGGTGAAAGAAAGAAGTTGTTACGCGAAGCGTTTCGATCACATCACGTGAGCACCCTGTAGTGTAGTGATGCCTGTACGCTTATACAGACATCGGCGAAGCTTCGAGGTCACACCAGACATCAGCCATGTCTGAAATTTTGTTTTTGGGAATAACAGAGACCTGGAATTTATCGCCTGTTCAACTGGGCGGTACAGTATGGCGAGTGCTCTTATTTGTATATGTTGATTTTGTCTAGACCAGTCGTCGCAGAGCACATGCCAGCCACTGGTCTCGCAGGTGTCTCCCTGAATACGACACGATTAGTAAGATGGAAGATGGAAGTGCTGGTCCCTATCAAAATCAATGTGGCTCGCGTTTCTGCCCGAACACTACATCTCGATACGATCCGTCATCCGTCACTGAATGTTCCGGCGTTTCAGCCACCCGGTTCGGCTAGTATTTTCGTCTGATCCAATCCAAAAATGGGATGTTTGTGAGACAATAAAAGGATTTTTTTGGGACATTGATTGCTGAGGTAATCTGTTATTAATACTGGCGTGACAGTGGTAAAAATGATTTTTTTGTACTGCAACTTGTTCGTTGCTGTCGTTGTGCTCGACAGCGGCAAGACGGACTCGCAATGCCTTCGCCAATCGCGCTCAGTCCGTCCTCGCCTCAACCTTCCATTTTCAAGAAGAAAAGCCCCCTTGGCCGGTTGCCATCCATGGCAACCGCCGCCTCCTACCTGTCTGCAGTACACGAAGCCGACTCTCGTGCCCGCGGGCACGATATCTCTCCAGCATCTACCCCCGCCCTCTCCACTTCGTCCTCTATTACCAGCTCTTCAGAGGACACCGTTCTTCACGAGTCTGATGATAACTGCACCAGTCTTGCATATCCTCGTACACCCCCTACCTCCGAACAAGTTTTCACCACCGTTCACACTGAGTTTGGTCATTGCGCTAACGAGAACTACCGTTGTGTCTCACAACATAACCCCGACAAACCTGTCACAGAACATGAAATGGAGGAACCTCCGTACTACATTTTGATCACAACATACATCAGCTACCTCATGCTCATTGTTTTTGGTCATCTCCGTGATTTTTTTGGAAAACGTTTCGCCAAGGAGTACTTCACGCATCTCATGCCTTATGATGTGTGTGCATTCTACTGTTGCACCTCCGTACCTTCTCTGACCCTGATCTGTAGGGTTATGCGCCCCTTAACTCAGATTTTGATTCGTTCTACACTCGTCGGCTCAAGCGTCGCATGGATGATTGCTTCTCTCATCCCGTCACAGGTGTTGCTGGACGCACCATCCTTGTATATGATCGTTACTCGGAAGATTGTAATCACACCCAAATATACCCCGGCACAAAAACACGCGCTCTCAATATCTCCTCTTACAATTATCTTGGATTTGCACAGGCACGCGGTGGATGCGCCGATGCCGTAGAAGAATCAATCAAACGTTATGGTGTTGCCGCTTGTGGTTCGCGATTAGAAGGTGGTTCAAACGAACTTCACCTCACGGCCGAGGCCCTTGTTGCGCGTTTTGTTGGAATGGAGGATTCGTTGATTAGTTCGATGGGTTTCGCAACTAACTCCACGTTTATTCCTGCCCTGGTGGGAAAGGGATCTCTGGTTATATCCGACGAGCTCAACCATGCGTCTATTCGCTTCGGTGTTAGGACCAGTGGTGCACAAGTTCGGATGTTCAAGCATAACGACATGCAAAGCCTCGAAGCTCTCCTTCGCGAAGTAATCAGTCAAGGTCAACCAAAGACTCATCGGCCGTGGAAGAAGATTCTGGTCATCGTTGAAGGTCTTTACAGCATGGAGGGAAGCCTGGTTAATCTACCTCACATCATCGAGCTCAAGAAGAAATACAAGGTAAATCATTCGTAGTGCTGGATTCACTCGGGTTGACAAGGTCATTAGTTCTATCTGTTCGTTGATGAAGCACACTCGATCGGCGCTCTCGGTCCTCACGGTCGTGGTGTTTGTGATTACTTCAACATTCCTCCTCGATCCGTTGATGTTCTGATGGGAACATTCACCAAGTCATTTGGCGCAGCCGGAGGGTACATTGCTGGACCGAAACATCTCATTGATGCTCTCCGTGTCCGGGGTTATTCTGGCATGTATGCTGAGGCAATGTCGCCACCGGTCCTTACCCAGATTGTCTCCAGTATGGCTAGCATCATGGGCGTTGCTCCACTTCCGGTCCCATCTAAAGCTACTCTAGCATTGTCACCGTCGAGTTCCGTCTCCACGATCAAATCCATAGAAGATGATGTTTACCCTGGAACTGCACCAGCATCGGCAATTCCCCCATGGTTATCTCTTCCTCCCACTCTCGCCGATGGATCAGAGGCTCGCATGCGCATCCGTCGGTTGGCCTTTAATTCTCGGTATCTACACGCTGGCCTCAAGAAGCTCGGGTTCATTACCTATGGTCACCCGTTTTCTCCTATCGTTCCGCTCTTGATCTACAACCCAGGCAAGATGGCTACCTTTGCTCGCATGATGCGCACTCGGTCGACTCCAATTGTTGTCGTCGTTGTGGCATACCCTGCCACTCCACTCGTTACTTCTCGAGTGCGGTTCTGCGTCAGTGCGGCACATACCAAGGATGATATTGACACGGTGTTGCAGGCATGCGATGAGCTTGGTGACATCCTTGATCTCAAGCATGGTCACTCTGAGAGATGGCCATTGGGGCAGATTATGAAACGGAGTGTAGAACTTGTCAATAATATCTAATTCACGCTGGTCTTCTTTTCCCAGTTCTCTCTTTTTTTACCTTACATATATATGTTTGAACAATGATGGTAACATCCCATGCATTGGAACTTGCTGTGTCTTCTAGAAGTGTTCTTGGTTTACTTTACATGCTTTCACAGCTGACCTTTACTCTTAAGTACTTTTCACTGAAGATAACTTATGAACCTTATCAGATGCTTTTTACAGTATTGTGCTCTAAACCATGGTGCACTGCAGAATTGATGAACTAATGGCTTTGGAATGGCCTCACTGAGTCATTGGTGCTTTAGTGTGAGTCTTCACCTTTACATGGTTTTCCTAGCTAATCTAGCTACTAATCTTGTGTACTACTTTGTCACACTTTCATCATTTCATGATATAGTCTCTATTAAATAATGATATAGAATTTGAAGATAAGAAATATGAAATTACATAATATGAAGGAGGATATTGAGTCTGGACAAGGGTTTGAAAGATAGGGGCTAAAGGGCAAAAAGTGTTATGAATGAATATATTTTTCCCTGATTTTTTCCCATTTTCAGCAAGTTTTGCTCTAAGCACTTCTTATCTTATCTAATCTATAGGGGAAACTGAAACTCAAAAACTTTGCCCATAAATCCCAGACCAATAGAGTGATCCCTTGGCCCCAGCTTTTCCCCCTGACACATATGCATCTAGGAGCATCCATGGATGCCTTTACCTTCCATAGATTCTATCTTCTTGGTGGCAGATCTTCAGATCTCCTTAAGGATGACTTATACATCAAACATGAGGACTATTATATCTAGAGCTATGCTACCACAACAGCAAGGACTCCTCATGGGTATTCTTCCATTCTACATGTGCTTTACATGCCTCCTTATACCCTAGTCTATGTAATCACTAGAACTAGTCACAACCTATGTAAATGCTCAGATAGTATATAAAGCTCAAGAAACTTGACCAGAGGACTCCCCAGTTGAGTTTTCTGAGTGTTCTCTCTTTAGTAGAGGTCCTAAGCAAGATAGACTCAGTCCTATACCATCTCTTTTCTCAGATCTTTACCTATAAGGCCCTTTCTCTTTAAATCTCAACCATCAGGCTTATCAGGCTTGGTGTAGAGATTAGAGGTGTTTCAGCCAACCTTCAATGATTCATGAATGACTCCTTCCATGATATGATTGTGGAAGGATGGTTGATCATTTATATGGATGACCTGTTATGCTTCCAGTATCTTGTCGATGGTAAGTCGAAAGATACTACTCAAGCTTAGAAGCTATGAGGACAAGTCTAGAACCTATATGGTATTGCGTAGAACTAGCTTACCGCTACTGATACAAGGCACTATCTATATATACTACCCCCAGTGGTGCACAGACCACCCTGACTAAGCGTTATCATCCCAATCTATAGGGCTATGATTAAGATCGGTTGGGGTTTGGGGCAATAGTAATCGAATGGGGATCAGATAGGGAAGACGAGGCATGATAAGGATCATTGCCTAGAAGGAAAATAGTGTCCATCGATAACACACGATCTGATCAGATAAAGGAGATAAGAGCAAATGGAAGAGTAAAGGGGAAAGACGATGGAAAAACGTAACATGACCTCTTAATCTTCTCTGACTTGTCTAGACAACATGAACAAAGAACTAAATATTGTTATGAGTCTACTTCCTTGAGACAGAAAGACATCAACATTGATCGTCTTGGATACAACTTAGCTATATCCCAGGATTGGAGGCCTTCAGACGGCATATTCCAAAGGGGATCTCAGAGGATGGGTTCCAGGATGGAGGTCGTAGATGACAGGATCCAAGGGAACAGTAAAGGAAGATAGTATTGAGCTAGGTTCCTAAGCCTAGCCCTGTAAAGATGAGAATACAGATGTGGGACATTCCCCTCGTGTACGTACGTACTTATACTATAGGTATTGGTGCACAGACCAAGCTATGCTAGTACGTATATGGAACTGTCCATAACCCTGGGTTAAGAGTTTGTATGAGAATGGTCATCCATCAGAAGGGAAGTAGCATGCGTAGTAAGAAGCATGCTGCAGAGAAGAAGAGAAGTACATCCACAGGAGAGAAGTATAGAAGCTGCTATGGAGAAGAGAAGCGTCCAGAAGAACAGAAGATGGCCCAAAGGGAGAATAGGGTAAAGGGGTATCCCAAGGGTGGAGGGTAATACTATAAACGGACACGGTACTACAAACAGACACAGGGCAAGGGCTTACCGGTCTGGGACATAGAACACAAGGCACACGATGGGGGGAATGCATAGAGGTCCTGCCATAAAGACTGCCAAGCGGATAAGAGGTTTGGCCAGGAGGGTATAAGCGACTACTAGTAGGGTGGGGCATACGAAGGATAGAGTGCAGACGATGAACGTTAGACAGTAAAGCGTACTGAGAATGACCACTTGGTGTAATGCTACAGAAAATCATAACAAATATATCCTTCAACAAATGAAAGAACTAGACTTGTACCTCAAATTGGAGAAGTGCAAGTTCAACATCTCTAAGGTAGAATACCTTGGAATGATTATGAAGAATGGCAAGCTTACTATAGACCCTATTTGTTACGATTTTCCTTAGTGTTACACCAAGTGGTCATTCTTGGAATGCTTTATCGTCTAACGTTCATCGTTGTCACTCTATCCTACATCTGTTACGATTTTCCTTAGTGTTACACTGAGTGGTCATTCTCGGTATGCTTTACCGTCTAACGTTCATCACCTGCACCCTACTCTTCGTACATCCCACCCTGCTGGTAGTCGCTTATACCCTCCTGGCCGTTCCCTTCATCTGCTTGGCAGTCCTTATGGCAGGACTCCTATACAAATCTCCCATCACATGTCTTGTGTTCCATGTCCTGGACCGGTAAGCCCTTGCCCCGTGTCCTATTGTAGTATTACCCTTTGCCCTGGCAATACCCCTTTGCCCTATTCTGCCATGGGCTGTTCCTATTGCTTCTCCCGGATGCTTCTCTTCTCCACAGCAACTTCTATGCTTCTCTGCTATGGATATGCTTCTCTTCTTCTCCACAGCATGCTTCTTACTATGCATGCTGCTTCCCTTCTGACGGATGACCATTCTCATACAAACCCTTGACCCAGGGTTATGGACAGTTCCATATACGTACTTAGCATAGCTTGGTCTGTGCACCAATACCTACAGTATAAGTATGTACATACATGAGGGGAATGTCCCTCATCCATATTCTCACTATTACACCATTACATGGTTGTATTACCTTTACAGGGCTAGGCTTAGGAATCTAGCTCAATACTATCATTGTTATGCTTTGAGTATCTTGTCGATGGTGAAGTCGAAAGATACTACTCAAGGCTTTGAGGCAGAGTCTCTTAGTGATGAGGACAAGACTAGATCAACGTAAGATTGTGTAGAACTAGCTTACTGCTACTGGTACATGGCACTAAGTATATATACTACTCCCAGTGGTGCATAGACCACTCTGACTAAGCATTATCATAACGATCTATGGGGCTATGATTAGGATCAGTTGGGGTTTGGGGTGATAGCAATCAAATGGAGATCAGATAAGGAAAATGAGGCAAGATAAAGATCATTGCCTAGAATGAAGATAGTGTCCATCGATAAGAGGAGATCTGATGATAAGAATGCATATGAGGAAGAAAGAGGGAAATGAAGAAAAATCGTAACAAAAGCCTCCGTCTAAGATGTCAGACACCGACTGACACCATTACTCCCTTAATACTGTCCTTTGGTGGCCCACGCCTCATCTCGTTCATCATGGTCTTCGGCCAGGAGGGGAGCAGGTATGTAGAGGTCGTCATCTTCTGCCTTCGCGTCGTAATCTGGTGGGGGACATGGGGCCTAGCCATGAGCGTGCCCGCAGGTAGCACAGATGCCCACAGGACAATTTTCCCGAAGATGCCCAGGGGCAGCTTGTTGACAACACGGGCACGTGTAAGTTGGACAGTGGATGTCCAGGTGTATATCATATTCCCCACAATGGATGCAACAACTTTGCCAGTCAGCTGGGGCATCCACATTGATGGGTTCTGCTCGAGTTCCTGACTAGTGGAGGAACGTTCGGCGATGGATGGGGGAAGTGGGTAGACTGAAAGATGAAGTGATAGTTCATTGTCTAGGTCGACGAGGGGCAGGAGTGGGGGTTTGACGAGTATCTGGTAGTGTCAGGAGGACAAGAGGTGGCAGAGATGGAGACGAGGTAGGAGGAGAGGAGGGAGGTGATTTGGTGACGGGTCAATAAGGGAGTGGCACAGGGGATGGGGTGGCAGAACGGGCAGAGTGGGTGCAAGGGAGGATTGGGTCATCATCATATGTCAGGTATTGTCACAATGCTCTAGGATGGAGAGTCTGTAAGAGGGGAGAGAAGATGGGGGCAACTAAGTCATAGGGGAGAAGATTGATGACATCTCCGAAATGAAGGAGGAAGAGAAGATCCAGCATTTGAATGTGGGCTTGGGCAATGCAAATACTTCTCTCCGCCGCTAGGGCAGGTGAGCGATCATTGGGTGTCAGCTGATGCATCACAAGACAGAGGGTGGAGTACGTCAAGTAGAGATTGCATGCCTCGAGCATGGCTTCATCGGTGAGGGGATGGTTGACAATGGACATCATGAGGATGGCGTCCTGAAGGATGGCGCCAAAAAGGAGATGTTGAGGGAAAATGGGGAGAAGATTGGCATAGAGTGGAATTGGGTCAGGGAGGACGGAGGTAGTGGATGATTCAGACATGATGTTGGTCAAATGATGGATAGCAGACATCTAAGGAGGTAGGTCAGTGGAGATGATGGGAGACCTTATATTCCTACAAGATGGTCCATGCACTGGATAAGTTCTCTTCCGGTTCCCATGTATTCTCGGCATGGGAATACCCTTGCCACTTGATGAGGAAACTCCATTGGCCTTTTCCTCTGCGATGTTGTAAGATCCACTCTACCTCCCATTGTTCTTCTTTGTTGATAATTTCCGCTGGTGGGCGAAGTGTCAGAGTACCAAATTTGAGGGTAGTGCAGAACGAAGAGAGAAGGGAGGCATGGAAGATGTCATGAATTTTCCATGTTGGGGGGAGTTTTAATCGATACACCATAGGGGAGACTACCTGTGTGATGATGAAAGGTCCTTCCCTTAACAGGTTTAATTTCTTCCATGGTGTACTCTGGCGGAGATTAGTGGCTTTCAACCACACCCTATCTCCTACCTTCCAGGGTTGGAACTTGCTGCGGATTCTTGCCCACATCATTTGACGTGATAATTCGTGTACAGCAGATGCTTCTTGCTGTGCCTTGTCCAGTTTGGTCAATTGATCGGTCAGAGCGGGGATGAATGTTTTTCCAAGAGTTGGGTATGCCCGTGGCTCATAGCCTAGGAGGAGGGAGAAGGGGGAACATTTGGTGGAGGAATGCATAGAGGAGTTGTGATGGAATTGAGCAAATGGGAGGAACTCAGGCCAGGTAGTGGGTTCATTGCTATAGAAGAGGTGTAAGTACGCTTCTAGTTCCTGGTTTACCCATTCCGTTTTGCCATCAGTCTGAGAGTGATAGGCAGAAGATAGTGTAACATCGTAGTGGAGCAAGTGGGCTAATTCTCAAGCAAAAGCTGAGGCAAATTGTGGACTGTGATCTGAGATGAGTCGGTCATGTAGACCAAAGTGAGGGAAGATATGATGGAAAAAGAGTGTGGCAGTTCTGGTTGTGTCAATTGATTTGGAGCACGGGATGAAAATCACCCCCTTAGTAAGCCCATGGTCGATCACGACCATGATAGAATCAAGAGAGCCCATGATAGGGAGGCCAGTGATGAAATCAATGGAGAGTTGTTGAAAGGGGTGAGTCGCGGAGGAGGAAAGGGGGGATAGGGGGGGAACGACGGGAGAAGTGAGCAGTTTGGATGATTGGCAAAGCGGGCAGCCAGAAATGAATGAACGAACGAACGTCGACATACTGGGCCACCAATAATCCCACTGGAGAAGAGCGAGAGTGCAGAATTGGCCACTATGACTGCCAGCCGGGGAAGCGTGAACAGAGGAAACTAGGTTGCGGCGGGAAGAAGGAGGAATATAGAGATGGGAGCGGTAATAGAGAAGGCCATCATGGAAAGACCAGTCAAGCAGGGAAGAATGGTGGAAAAGGGGGGAACCGTCCCACATACATTCAAGGGCCGAGAGAACAAGGGGGTCGGAAGGTGAGGAAAGAGCGATTTTGTCATGGAGGGCAGTGTCGATAAGGTTCACGAAAAGATCCGGTGGGAGAAGAGTGACATCAGTGTTGTCAGCTGAAGTATCGAGAGAGGAAGAGCAGGAGAGGGCATCCGCAGGACCCATCGCCAAGCCTGGTAGAACAGAGAAACACAGATCAAAATCTTGAAGAAACAGCATCCAACGAGTCTGACGATGAGACAGTTGGTGGGGCTGTTTGAAGTAAGATAGATTTTTGTGATCAGTATATATGGTTACTGGGAGGCCCGTTCTGCGGAGATAATGTTTCCATTCTGCCAGAGCATGAATCAATGCGAGAAGTTCTCAGTCATAAATGTTGTAGTTTCGCTGAGCCAGGGAGAGCGTATGAGAGAGATAAGCACATGGATGAAGATCACTGTTGATGTCCTTCTGCATTAGTATTCCTCCAGTGGCAAGGAGGGAAGTGTCAGTCATGACGAAGAAAGGAGCAGTGAGATCGGGGAGGAGGAGTACAGGAGAGGTAGTGAAGAGACGTTTCAATTCATCAAAAGCCTGTTGACAGCGAGGGGTCCAATCCCATGAGTGAGAAACACGAGTGAGGGAGTAGAGAGGGGTGGCGAGGTGAGAGAAGCTAGGGATAAATTTGCAATCGAAGTTGCAAAATCCAAGAAAGGATTGAACTCCTTTCACTGTCGTCAGAGGGGACCACTCGGTAATGGCGGCAACCTTCACTGGATCCATTCCTATCGAGTTGTGTGTGATGATCAACCCTAGGTACTCTACTTTTGAGACATCGAAAGTACATTTCGACAGTTTGAGGTAGAGGGAGTGTTGTCAGAGATGGTCAAGAATGAGACAAGCGTGAAGATGGTGGATTTCCAACTCGGAGGAATGGATCAAGATGTTGTCCATGTAAATGACAAGCCACCCTTGTGCCAAGTAATCATGGAAAAGATGGTTCATTAAGGCCTGAAAGGTAGTAGGGGAATTGTATAACCTGAAGAACATGATGGTAGGTTCGAACAGACCAAAGGGGGTGATAAAGGCCGCTTTCCAGCGGTCTTCGTGTTTAATCAAAACATTATTATACCCCCAGCAAATATCCATTTTGGTGAAAATACATGACCTCCGAAGTCTGTCGACGAGATCTGGGATAAGGGGGAGGGGATAGGCATTCTTCACGGTATGTTCATTCAAATAGCAATAGTCTTGACAGGGTCGTAGATCTCCAGTCTTCTTTGGAATGAAAAAGAAAGGAGAAGCTTGCAGTGAGGTTGAAGGAACTATCCGACCAGTTTGCAGATTCTTATCAAGAAACTTCCTGCAGGCAACCATCTCTTGAGGGTTAAGCTGGTAGGTCTTCGCTACTTAGGGGGAGAAGTCTGGAGAGAGAGTGATGGCATGATCGAATGGTTGAGACGGAGGTAGAGTCCCCGTTATTGGTTTGTCGAAGATGTCATGGTAAGTGGTGATGAATGGAGGAAGGGTTTGTTCATTTTTCTTGCTTTTCTGGGCGAGGTCCATCGTGATGGTAGTTTTGGTGATCACCATCTCTCTCCTTCATAGTCATTCCCATTGAGCAAATCTTTGCGCAATCTTGGGGTTTGGAGAGGTGGCGAGGAATTGGAGAGATAAGGGCAGGTCGTCATCGTCAGATGTTTCAGGTGGTACCTGGATTGTGTTCATCACCCAATCAATGGTTGGGTTGGTTCATTGTAGCCAAGAAAAGCCTAGGATAATTTGCTCCTTTCCTAGGTTTGTCATAAGGAGTTCTTCTGTCCAGGAGACATCCTGGAATGTTAGATGAATTCTTGCTTTCCATCAGATAGATCCCCCTTCATTTTTGCTACCATCCACATTATTGACCCAAAGTGGGGGTAGAAGTGGTAAGAGGGGGAGATGAAGTCGTTGGGCATAGTTACTGTCAATAAAATTTCCAGAAGCCCTGCTATCTATTAGAGCAAGGAGGTCGACTTTCTTGGTTGCAGCAATGAAGGAGAGGGGAATTCTCATAGCATTTTCGTTGGTCGTATTAGAATACATTGCTGCTACATTAGAAGGTGGAGGGGAAGACATCGACTGATCTTTCCTCCTCATCAAAAACCCTGGACTGTTACTTGGGCTATATCCATTGCCTGGGGGTCCTCTTGTTCCCCTTCATAAAAAGACCTCAGGGCCGTTCAGATGTTCATTGGTGTATTCCCTTTCTTAATGAGGGAGGAGACATACTCCATCAATTCTGTTCGAGCAGTTCATATAGTTGGTTGCAACTGAGTGGGGAGAGGAGGTAAGGGTCATGAAGATGTTGCTTGAATGGGAAAGGGGCAGGGGTGAGAGGAGGGGGTTCCTCTCGCCATAGGGTGGAAAGAAGGGTGAGGGGTGGGATTTCTGGTTTCCCCGTGATGTTTCCCAGTCCAGCATCCGATCTTATGACACAGGAAGTAGCGATTCTCCCTGATATGTTTGGCTCGATTGGCTGGGGAAAGGGTAATGGCGTCCATGTCCATCGTATTTGGGTCCCTTTGATGAGCTGCTAAGGTTCCTCCTTGGTGAAGGTCAGCGATGCATTGTTGTTGAGTGTGAAACTTGGTGGCATCAGTGACCCACCCGGTGAGGGTATCGGGGATGGCAGCAGATGAAAGGATCATCTGGGACAGACAAGGATCTAGCTCTTGGGCGAAGGCATCAATGAGGGTATTCTGGTCAGTCACTCCTGACTGTGCAGCATGCAACTGAAAGTCGGCGATGTAATTCTGAAACCCATCCTTCTCTCGGAGGTTCTGTATTGTATCCTGCATCTTTCTTTGAGTCATGTCCTTATAATTGAATGGATAGAACATTTTATGGAAGTCGTCCATCATGTTGTTGTATGTCTTTTGCCCGGCAGGGAATGCTACATCGCCAAGTTGGCGATACCATTTTTCTGTGAAGGCCTGTCCTTGGCCTTTGGTCATCTTGCTTAATGCTATGAGTATTTTCTTTCCGTTTGTGTCATATACGTCTGGGTTCAACATAAAGAAGGCCATTATAGCCATTCCCCAGTGTGGTGCATCTTGCAAGTCACCAGAGAAGTCACCGGGTAGACCGGCCTTCAATTCAGTAGGACAAGCAGGGGCTCCTAGAGCTTTGAGAGCTTCTTCCATAGGGGGCAGTAGGGGGAAGGGGGAGGTGTGGTGGTATAGGAAGGGGGGTTATTTCAAGAGGGGAGATCTCGTCTTCGAGAGGAATGTCCTTGCGGATTGGAGATGGTGAAAGGTAGGGGGAGGAGTGAGTAGCAGAACTGTCATCTTCACTACTCGACGAAGGGGGGCGGAATGTGGGTGGAATGCTGGCGTTTGATAACTTCCAGCGAGGAAGAAGCTAGTTCTTTTGTTATGCTTCGAGTATCTTGTCGATGGTGAAGTCGAAAGATACTACTCAAGACTTTGAGGCAGAGTCTCTTAGTGATGAGGACAAGACTAGATCAATGTAAGATTGTGTAGAACTAGCTTACTGCTACTGGTACATGGCACTAAGTATATATACTACTCCCAGTGGTGCACAGACCACTCTGACTAAGCGTTATCATAACGATCTATGGGGCTATGATTAGAATTAGTTGGGGTTTGGGGTGATAGCAATCAAATGGAGATCAGATAAGGAAAACGAGGCAAGATAAAGATCATTGCCTAGAACGAAGATAGTGTCCATCGATAAGAGGAGATCTGATGATAAGAATGCATATGAGGAAGAAAGAGGGAAATGAAGAAAAATCGTAACAATCATCTCTTTATCGTTCCCTTGGACTCCGTCGTCTACGACCTCCATCCCGGAACGCCCTTCTGAGATCCCCTCTGGATTACGCCATCTGAAGGCCTCCAGATACTGGGATATAGCTAAGTAGTATCCAAGATGATCAACGTTGACGTCTTTCCGTTCAAGAGAGATAACTCATAACAAAAGAATATGGATCATCATCTGTACTGCGCTATCAAGCCTGTACTACCCATCCAACATTATTCCCCCTCACGTGAATCACCATGTTCTCTCGTTGATGATCAGAGTCCCCCATCCTTCCCACCACCTGTTCCCCCACTGAAGAACGAAACACACTCGGATCTGGTTCTACTACCCTAGGAACCACTAGAATGTCCCCTAGCACAGAACAATGGACACTTCCCCCACCTCCACCGAGAATACTATCAGCTGGAACATCGTCTCTCCCTCCTCATATCAGAAGTCATTGAGATCTGTTAAGGCTCAGGGCAAGAAATCAATATTCTACCCTTTCTTCTGATGAAGAAGAAGAACGACCCCAAGAAGAAGAGGAGGAAGTAGAATCACCTCCATCCATCCATACTCCATCCCCCCCATGAAATCCAACAGCTCTTCTGGCACTATCCAGAGGATCCCTGTCATCTCCAACAACAATACCAGTTCCCCCATCAATCCCTCAACAAGAAGAAGCGAGTATACCTTGCCTGACAACTTCCACTCTTGAACGAGCGTATCAATGGCTACGACAGGAACAAGTAGCATGAGCAGCAGAAATACCGGTATTGGCAACAATCGACCTGTCTTGTGTAAGGCAACCAATGACTCCCAGAGTGTCAGAACTGCATAGTGTCACCTCTGGAAAATATACCACTCCTCCCAATGTTGAATTACTACCACCACCACTCATCCCTCCTTCCCCTTTCCGACCATCACAAGAACTCCTGACTGATCCAGACTCCCTGATGTTCCTCTTATCACGAGAACCAACAGAGGCATCAGACTCTTCCTTTGCCAGTTTGTCAGATGACAAACCAACCCTGTTGCCATCTCCTATGGAAGAAGGGAGACCAGAATCCCCCATTCAACCAAGAACTATCTGGAACAATGAAGATGAAGAATTAATGGCCGCTCTTCCAAACGACTTTTCCAGCCTAACCATCGATGCAACAATCTGGTCTGTCCAAATGGATGGCCACTTTGCTCTCAATAAAGGACTATATGACGATGCAGCAAAGAGCCTCGTCTTCCTCAATAAACTGACGAAAGGAAGGGGACTGGCTTTTGCTGAACAGTGGTACCAGACTATACAAGAAAAGGGAGAAGAATACCATGGATGACTATATCAAACCATCAAAGAGGACTTCAAGCGAATGTTTTTCCCATTCAACACATGAGAAGAAGCATGCCGGAAGTTTCAACATCTCCGACAAGACCTGTCAAAACCGGATGGCTTTCTCCTTTACACGTCCTCTTTCCAACTCTATGCTGTGCAATCTGAAGAACAGGATGAATCCTCTCTCATCGATGCCTTCACTGCTGGTCTTGATCCAGCACTGGCAATGATGATCCTCTCAATGCCTGACGTGCCAACCACCCTTGCAACATGGTGCTCAGCAGCCTCCACTTTCCATGGTCAGCAACAACGAATCACTAACCTTTACAAGCCGTTGCCAACCCATCCTCTGCAATGTAAACTCAACGTGTCCCCTGCCTCCCCTCTCCTGAGCAAATTGCACACATTCATCACACTATCATCCACCAGCAAGCCCCCTCCATCCCATCGTCAACCCTTCACAACTTTGCTGACTGCTCTCCTTGTATGTCAGTGGTTGCCAGACTACCCACATTTGTGACCATTTCCCTTCCTCCATAACCTTTGTCCAAAACTGTGGAAACATTTGTCATGCCACCCCCCTCTTGGTGTGCCAACTACCTTCGTCCTGTCGCCCCTCTGCCTGCTACACCCTTGAAGCAGTATGCTGAGATTGCCATCCAAACTACCCTCTCTCTTCTGACATCCCCATTCAATATCAATGGGATCTCTCTCGTATCCCCTCTTTCCTCTACCTCTTCTCTTGGGAATGACACTGATCTCCCTCTCCCATCCTCAGTGCCATCCTCTCCTCTTATTGCCAGTGGCCTCACTATCATGCCACTTTCTCCCCTCATTGCCGATAGGATTGCCATTTCACTGTCATCCCCCTTCTGTAACAACCTGGTTGACGATTCGCTTCCCTCTGAACCGACTTCCCTTGTCCAGGTGTTGACTTCTGGGAAACCACTCTCCCCTTGCTGGCTTTCCAAACTCCATGCCTTTCGCACCATACTCCCTTGTTGCCCCCATCTTGCCCCATTGGCTGTTGATGCTGTCCGCTCCATCCTCATCACTTCCTCTTCCCCCTTGCTCTTGGATACCCTGCTCGCTCCCTTGCGGTCTCCCATCTTTTCCCCCCGACTTGTTTCTCTCCCATCTTCAGTCACCTCCTCGTCAGTCGCCACCCTGTCGCCTTTATGCTGCCCTTCTCCTGCTCCTTCCTGCCCCTCCCCACAGCTCGACCTCATTGTTCCCCCACACCTTTCCTGGGCCAATGATACTGCTGATGATTCCTTTCTCTCCGGCCCTCTTCTCTTCTCTGGTGAATCTCTGTCCCTGTTTTGAGGACTACCTCACTGACCTTGCTCCCTGTCATCTCTCTCCCAAGGATCATCACCACACTTTCCTTTTCTTCTCTTCTCTCCCTTTATCGTCTGTTGCATGCTCTTCCCCATCCCTTTCCTTGTCTCTCCCGCTGTCCCCACACCCTCTCCATGTCCTTGGCCTTCTGGCCCCCTCATCTCCCCTTCCTTGCCAGATGATAGGCCTGTCCAGTCCATGGTTCATGGACTTGCTGCTCCCCTCATCACCATCTCCCTCTCCAGCATCTCCTTCCCTTTCTCCATTGCCATCCCCCGTCGTTCTCTTGCCCTCGTCTTCTCCTCTTCCTTCTTGGACACATGATTCCTTGTTCTTTTCTCTCCCATCTTCTTCCCCACTGCTTTTCTCTACCACCCCGCTCTGGGGTGTTGTAGGTGGGTCTCCATCATCAGTGCCTCTGGTGTTGTCCGGGGGGTGAATTTCCTCTATCTCCATCCTTCCCAACAACCCACCACCTCCCCCCACCTTCCTCATCCCTTGTCTTCTCCCTGAATCTGTTCCTTTCTTGACATGTACTTCTATGGAAGGCTCTAAGCATGGCCTTAAACTGCTATTTCCCCTCTTTGGTTCCGCTGGTGTAGGCCCTAAGCATGGCCTTAAACTGCTCTTTCCCTCTTCTCTAGGTTCAGTTCTATAGCCCTTAGCATGGCATAAAACTGCTAATTGTCCTACAAAAAGAAAAGAAACGAAGAAAACGATACGTCCACAATGACGTTAAACTAAGTGTCCATTTCCCCTTGTGACAGACATCCGGCATGACAATAAACTGTGCTCCTCCCCCTCCCCCGATTGGTACGACCATCATGTCATTAAACTGTCACTCCCGGGTTGGAGTTCCCCCATACCTCCATTCACACCTTAGAAGTGAGTAGTTATAATCCAAAATTAAATAACCAGAGGATCTGGGTAGGTCGTTAAACTGCCTTGGGCTTAACTGCTCGTGTGGGTATAGTTAGCCCACGGTTCCCTCATCAGAGGTCGAGCAAGGTTGGCACCCTTTGCTCTACCCCTCCTCCTCTCCTCTCTTGTTTATCCTGGGTCTGGCAAACCCATCTCATATGAATCCTCTGGTTAGTCTTCCTGCACGAAGTCAAACTGCTTCCTTTCTCCTCCCTCCTGGCCTTGAGGTATGGCCTGAGAATCACCTCTACCCCAGAATTGCCTCTTCCAGCCTCTACACCCCAATCTTCCCTTCTTCTCCCACATTGTCAACTTCTACTGATAGAAGCATGGTACTCCTGATCTGCAGGACTCCCATCTTCTGCCTTGACAAAGCAGACTTCTCTTAAGAACCTTGTCCTCTCCACTCCAGACTGCCACATTGGCTTCATTTGATCTAGGCACCAGTTGCCTTCTTTTACTTTTCCCCCCTGGCATATAAAGGTCTCAACCCACATGTTCATCGATAACAGCCCATCATGTTCTTCCCTATGGATTCCTCTATCAATGCCCACGTCACTCTCCTTAATCGTCACCTTTGCCTGCATCTCGTTGACGTCCCAGCACATATCCCCCTCTCTAACCTGAACCCTTACAACTTCTTCTCTCTGATGAATAAGGTCCATCACCGAGGAGTGACCTGGTGTGTTCATAGCTGCCCCTGCTGCCTCAAAGTATTTTGGGCCGGCTCCCCCCTCACGCTTGATGGTATGTGGATGGATCACTTCTGTCCTCCCTTTGATTGTCACATTCCCGAGCAACCTCACTAGGCTATCTCACCTTGTGCATGGCATCCATCTCTCATTCCTCACTCTGAGACTTCCCCTCTGGCCTGCGCTGTCCTCATTCTCCATCATCAATCAATGGTTGACGTTACTTCCCCTCCAACGCCATCTCTTTCCCTCCGTACTCTTGATGAAGACTTTGCCGAAGAAGTCGAGGTCCTCGACCTCCTTTCCTCTTTATCGGAAGGACCTCTCTGGGATTTGGTTTGATCGTCTTCTAGGGTTTTTCAAGCTGGTGCTCGAAATCTAAAGGCGGAGCTAATGTTATGATTTTCCTTAGCGTTACACCAAGTGGTCATTCTCAGTATGCTTTACCGTCTAACATTCATCACCTGCACCCTACTCTTTGTACATCCCACCCTGCTGGTAGTCGCTTATACCCTCCTGGCCATTCTCTTCATCTGCTTGGCAGTCTTTACGGCAGGACCTCTATGCAACTCTCCTATCATGTGTCTCGTGTTCCATGTCCTGGACCGGTAAGCCCTTGCCCCGTGTCCTATTGTAGTATTACCCTTTGCCCTGACAATACCTCTTTGCCCTATTCTGCCATGGGCCGTTCCTATTGCTTCTCCTGGACACTTCTCTTCTCCGCAGCAACTTCTATGCTTCTCTGCTGCAGATATGCTTCTCTTCTTCTCTGCAGCATGCTTCTTACTGCGCATGCTGCTTCTCTTCTGATGGATGACCATTCTCATACAAACCCTTGACCCAGGGTTATGGACAGTTCCATATACGTACTTAGCATAGCTTGGTCTGTGCACCAATACCTACAGTATAAGTACGTACGTACATGAGGGGAATGTCCCTCATCCGTATTCTCACCGTTACACCGTTACATGGTTGTATTACCTTTACAGGGCTAGGCTTAGGAACCTAGCTCAATACTATCATCTCTTTATCATTCCCTTGGACTCCGTCGTCTACAACCTCCATCCCAGAACACCCTTCTGAGATCCCCTCTGGATTACACCATCTGAAGGCCTCTAGATACCGGGATATAGCTAAGTAGTATCCAAGACGATCAATGTTGATGTCTTTCCATTCAAGAGAGATAACTCGTAACAATGCCTGCCCCACCCTGCTGGTAGTCACTTATACCATTCTGGCCGTTCCTCTTATTTGCTTAGTAGTCCTTATGGCAGGACCCTTATGCATCTCCCCTGTCTTGTGCCTTGTGTTGTGTGTCCTGGACTAGTAAGCCCTTGCTCCATGTCCTGTTGTAGTATTACCCTTTGCCTATGGGATACCCTTTGCCCTATTCCCCATTTGGGCCATCTTCCATTTGATATGCAGTATGCTTCTCTTCTCTGCAGCATG
The DNA here is from genome assembly GCA_038089295.1 of Xerocomus amazonicus. Classification (NCBI taxonomy): domain Eukaryota; kingdom Fungi; phylum Basidiomycota; class Agaricomycetes; order Boletales; family Boletaceae; genus Xerocomus; species Xerocomus amazonicus. The sequence goes on from JBBPKO010000205.1 coordinate 28,431, forward strand.
CTTCCTTACCATGTATGTCTGCTTCTCTTCCAGCAGATGACCATTCCTGTACAAACCCTTGACCCTAGGTTATGGACAACTCCATATATGTACTAGCATAGCATGGTCTGTGCACCAATACCTATAGTATAAGTACGTATGTACACAAGGGGAATGTCCCTCATCCGTATTCTCACTGATACAGGGTTAGGCTTAGGAACCTAGCTCAATACTATCTTCCTTTATCATTCTCTTGGATCCCGTCATCTACAACCTCCATCCCAGAACCTACTCTCTAAGATCCCCTTTGGAATATGCCATCTGAAGGCCTCCAATCCTGGGATATAGTTAAGTCATATCTAAGACGATCAACGTTGACGTCTTTCCATCTCAAGGAAGTAGACTTGTAACAAAAGAATATGGATCATCATCGTACTGTGCCATTAAGCCTGTACAACCAGCATCATTCCCCTCCTCACCATTATGTTCTCTTGTTGATGATCAGAATCTCCCATCCTTCCCACCACACGTTCTCCTATGTCTGAGAGGAGTGTACTAGGATCTGGGACAACTACACTGAGAACCACTAGACTGTCTCCCACTACAGAATGAACATTCCCTCCTCCTCCACCACGAATGCCATCAGCTGGCACAACCACTTTACCCCCTCATCTATGAAGCCACAGGGATTTACTAAGAAGACCCAGGGTGGCAAACTGTTATTCTGCCCTTTCCTCTGAAGATGAAGCAGAGCAAGACCAAGAGGAAGAAGAAGAAATGTCCCCATCTGTCCATACCCCATCCCCTCCAAGAAACCCAATACCACTTCCACCAACATCTGTTGAACCAATCCTGTCCATCGCTCCATCAATCCCAATGATAGATGTCAAACTAAGGATTCCTGACAAACCATCGTCATCATCAGACAAAAACATGTCGTCCTCTTCCCCCCCATCTCCACCATTATCCCCAATGTACAAGGGATGACCAGAATCCTCTATTCGTCCACAAAATGTGCAGGACAATGAAGACAATGAATTAATGGCCGCCCTACCAAAGGATTTTTCTGGCCTCACTATTGATGCAACAATTTGGTCTATCAAGATGGACGGTCATTTTTTCCTAAATAAAGGACTATATGATGACACCTTGAAAAGTCTCATCTTTTTGAACAAAATGACTAAGGGATGAGGACCAGCTCTTGCCAAATGCTGGTATCACTTTATTCAGGAATGAGGAGATGAGTATCACAGTCAGCTTTATCAAACAATTAAAGATGATTTTAAGAAGATGTTCTTCCCATTTAATGCAAGGGAGGAAGCTCATAGGAAACTCCAATATCTTCATCAAGACTTGTCAAAACCTGATGGTTTCTTCCTCTACTCATTCTCTTTTCAACTTCTTGCCACACAATCTAAGGATCAAGATGATTCCTCTCTGATAGATTCGTTCGCCGCTGGGCTTGACTCAGAACTCGCTTGCATGGACCTCTCCATGCCACTCATACCAAATACCCTCACCGATTGGTGCTCTGCTGCCTCTACATTCCATGCATAGCAGCAATGAATGATGGATCTTTGTTGACCCTCATTCATTCCTTCTATTAAACGACGACGATCTACTCCCTCGATGTCACCATAAGCTATCTTCCCCTCCTCTAAATGAATCGCCCACATTTGATGATCCATTGTTTGCCTGCGAATGCCGTCCTCCCCTCCACCGACCCTCACCTTTGACAAGCGGTATCCTCATCTACCAACTATGGGGACTTCCACTGTCGCGGCCATCTCTCTTCCTTCCCCACCTTCGTCTTCAACCCTGGACCAATTCGATATGCCATCCCCATCCTAGTGTGCCCAGTTTTTGCCCTAGGTTGACCCCCACCCCATCCCTTGTCAGAAGACGTACTCTTCGGTCACCTTCCAGACCACCCCTTTTCCCACCGTCATCTCATCTCTTCCTCTGGCTGTTGGTGTGCCTCCATCCTCTTCCTCGTCCTCTTCCTCCGTTGTCATTAACGACACTGATCTCCTGCTCCTGTCCTCAATCCCCCCTTTTCCTCTTGTTGCCGGGGGTCTGATACTCGAACCATCCTCCCCCCTTGCCATCAGGGTTGTCGATCTCCCTCCTCCTTCTCCCTTTGTGTGGAATCTTGTCGATGTCTCCGCCCCCTCTGAACCATCTTCCCTTGCAGAGGTGTTGACCTTGGGCAGACCGTTGTCTCCTTGCTGGCTTGCCAAGCCTTGAGCCATTTGAGCCACCATTTCTCGCTGCCCCCACCTTGTTTCATCGAGTCTTGCTCATCTTTGCTCCTTGCTCATCACGCCCTCTTTCCTCTCCTTATTGGATACCCTGCTGACTCCTCTGCAGTCTCCCGTTCTACCCTCTCATGTTCTCCCCTTTCCCCTGTTGGTCGCTTCTTCTGTCATCGTGACCCCAACCGTTTCCTATTGCCCCTCCCCTATCTCGTCCTGCCCTTCTCTGCTGTTGGATCTCATTATGCCCTTATGCTTTTCTTGGACAGAGGACGAGGCTAATGACTCCTTCCTCTCGGGACCTCTCCCTTTTTCATCCACCCCTTCTTCTCCTTTCCCAGCTGATATGTTCAACTCATATCTCACTGACCTTGCCATCTGCCATCGCACCTGCAAGGATCGCCACCGGGCCTTTCTCTTTTTCTCCTCCCTGCCGTTGTCCTCTGCTACTTGTTCTTCTTCTTCCCTTTCTTTGTCACCTCCACCTTCCCCATGACCTCTTTGCATTCTTGGCCTTCTGTCTCCCTCCATCTCTTCCCTGGTCCTTCCCTGTATGATCAGTGTATCGAGTCCTTGGTTTATGGACTTGGTCCTCTCGTCCCCTCCCACGTATCTCCCCATTCTCATTTGTCCACAATGGGTCCCCTCTCTGTCCACCTGTCTTTCTCCCCTCCCGTTTTCTCCCTCATCCTCTGTCTTGGCTTTCTAGGTTGTTTTGGAGAGTTATTCCCATCGTCGGTGCCTCTGGTCTTGTCTGGAGGGTATTTTCTCTTTGTTTCCCTCTTCCTTCGACTCCCGACAACCCACCACTCCCTCCACCTTCCTCATCCCTTGTTTTCTTCCTTCGAATCTTATGCATTCCAAATGTGTATTTCTATAGGATGTCTGTAATGACATTAAACTAGTCTCTTCCTTTTCCTGGTCTCACAGATATAGCCCTCAGCATGGCGTAAAACTGCTTATAGTCCTAGAAAAAGAAGGAAATGAAGAAAAATGTGACATCCGGCATGACATTAAACTGCACTCTTCCCCCTTCTCAGTTGGATGTCTGGTATAACGTTAAACTGCACTCCTCCCTCTCCTCGGTTGGACGTCCGGCATGACGTTAAACTGCACTTCTTCCCTCTCCTCAGTTGGATGTCCATCACGACATTAAACTGTCACTCCCGGGTTGGAGTTCCCCTTACCCCCATTCACACTTAGAGTGAGCAGTTGTAATTCAAAATTAAATAACCAGAAGACCTGGGTAGGTCATTAAACTGCCTCAGGCTTAACTGCTCATGTGAGTATAGTTAGCCTATAGTTCTCTCATCAGAGGTCAAGCAAGGTTGGCACCCTTCACTCTACCCCTCCTCTTCTCCCTCTCTCATTCATCCTGGGTCTGGCAAACCCGTCTCATATGAATCCTCCTGTTAGTCTCCCTATACGAAGTAAAACTGTTTCCTTTCCCTCCCTCCTGGCCTTGAGATATGGCCTGAGAATCGCCTCTACCCCAGAATCCCCTCCTCTGGCTCTACAATCTGACACTTCCCCTCTATCCCCGCATTGACAGCTTCTGCTGAATAGAAGCACAGCGCTCCTGATCTGCAGGATTCCCACCTTCCGCCCTAGCAAAGTGGACTTCTCTCAAGAACCCTGTCCTCTCCACTCCAGAATGCCATGTTGGCTTCTTTCAATCTTGGCACTGGTTGCCTCTTTTAATTTTCCCTTACTCCTGACAGTTTAAAAGGATCCCCATGGACCAACAGCATCGATAACAAACATCATGTCTTTCGCCATCTCTCGCCCCAACATCCACTCCTGAGTCAACCATCACTTCCTCTCCACCGTCCTCAAATTACCAGCACACCTTTCCTTCCCCCAAGACCTTAACCCTTATGACTTCTTCACTATGATCCATGTCTGTCATCGGAATCTTGTTTGGTATGTTTGTAGCTGCCCCTACTGCTTGGAGATTTTCTTTGCTCAGACCATGCTTGCTCTGGATGCTCTCTGGATGGGTCACGTCTGTCCCTCTCCCAATAACTCCCATCTTCCTCCAGCACCCTCGCAATTTGAATCTCTTCCTCTAGCACCCTCACAATTTGAATCTCTCCCTCTAGTTCAGGCTTAGTGCCCTCCCCTTATTCCTTGCTCAGAAACCTCCCCTGTCGCCCACACCTTTTACAAATTCGTGCTCACATGACAACAATCCCTCCAGGCTGTCTTTGGCTCCTCGAACCCTCCAACGTTTGCCGAAGTACAGGATATCCTTGACGAAACTGAAGTCAAGTTTTCCCTCCTCTAGGGTTTTTAGGTTTTCTTTTAGGGTTTTTCAAGCAGGTGCTCAAAATCTAAAGATGGACCTTATGTTACGATTTTCCTTAGTGTTACACCGAGTGGTCATTCTCGGGATGCTTTATCATCTAATATTCATTGTCGTCACTCTATCCTACACCTGCCCCACCCCACTGGTAGTTGCTTATACCATCCTGGCTGTTCCTCTTATTCACTTAGCAGTCCTTACGGCAGGACCCTTATGGATCTCCCCTGTCTTGTGCCTCATGTTCTGTGTCCCAGACTGGTAAGCCCTTGCCCCATGTCCTATTGTAGTATTACCCTTTGCCCATGGGATACCCTTTGCCCTATTCCCCATTTGGGCTGTCTTCCATTTGATATGCAGTATGCTTCTCTTCTCCACAGCATGCTTCCTTACTGCACATGTCTGCTTCTCTTCCAGCAGATGACTGTTCCTGTACAAACCCTTGACCCTGGGTTATGGACAACTCCATATATGTACTAGCATAGCATGGTCTGTGCACCAATACCTACAGTATAAGTACATACGTACATGAGGGGAATGTCCCTCATCCATATTCTCACTGATACAGGGTTAGGCTTAGGAACCTAGCTCAATACTATCTTCCTTTATTGTTCCCTTGGATCCCATCATCTACGACCTCCATCCCGGAACCTACTCTCTGAGATCCCCTTTGGAATATGCCATCTGAAGGCCTCCAATCCTGGGATATAGTTAAGTCATATCCAAGACGATCAACATTGACGTCTTTCCATCTCAAGGAAGTAGACTTGTAACACTATTAAGTTAGCTGGGATCTAAGACTGGCCTACTTTGAAATAGGTATGAGATGTATGATCCTTTCTGGGATTTGTGAACTTCTATTGACAATTCCTTCTCTATTTCTCCAATATCACTTGACCTCTTCTTGATTTGACTAAAAAGAACCAACCATGGAATTGGACTGACTGATGTCAAGAGGCCTTTACCATGCTAAAGCAGCTATTCCTCTCTCAACCAGTACTTCAACTCCCAGACTACTCATAACCCTTCACTATCACCACAAATGCATCTCTTTATATATCCAGTGGTGTCCTTCTTCAAACAGATATGAATAGTGTCTGGCATCTTTGTGGATACCTCTCCCAGACATTTTCTCCAGCAGAATGCAATATTGAATGATAATCCTATTTAGGTAGTTCACATTACATAATCATGTAGTATATAGTTGAGACTCAGTTGTCTGGATTTCAATAGACTCTTGACTTCAAATGTCTACCATCTATGCTAGCAGTAACCCAGTCACTTGCATCCATGTGAGTACTAGCAGCCTTCCTCTAGTAGGCAATGCTATGCCTCCATTCTGACAGGTTATAAGCCCTGGTAGCTCAATGGTGATCGCTAGAGAGTGAACACAAGCTCCTCTTCATTGCTAAACATCTATCAGCTGCTAGGATGACCTGGATGTATACTAGCTATATCATAGAGAGTCTCTCAGGTTTGCTGATCTCTGGTCACATCTGGCTAAGAGATTAAACTTATGCTGGAAAGCTGTATCATTTCTTCAGAGATTTGATTGCTATCTAGGATGAGAGAGAACCTATCTCATCTTGATTCACCATTCTCACTTCAATGCTGACAAATATTGTAGATATCAATATGTCTTCCACCAAGGATATCACTCTCTCCAAGCTCAACAGTGTTATAGTCTTGACTCCTTGAACTAAGAAAGGCTTATTGGCTGTGAAGCCTTGATAGCTACTTAACAGGATCCCAGGATAGAGACTATTATATAGTTCAATGCATATTTCAAGGGGAATGGAATGTTCTGGGATGGAGGTTGCTGTACAACAGAATTCAAGGGAATGGTAAAGGAGACAAGAGCTAGTATAAAGACTAGCTGATATAATGGTGAGAATATGGATAGGGAACTATCTCTCTACAGTACATACATACTTATACTACAGAGTATGGTGCATAGACTAGACTATATAAGTATGTGTATGGAAAGTGGTTAAGGGTTCCATAACTCTGGGTACAGAGTTCATATGAGATAGGCTATCCAGGATAGAAAGGCATATGATAAGACAAAGAGAGACAACCTGATGGGGAATAGAGCAAGGGGTATCCTATGAGTAGAGGGGTAGTACTACAATAGGACATAGAACAAGGGCTTACCAGTCTAAGACATGAGATGAGAGACATATGAAGGGAGATAGACATAGGGGTCTTGCTGTAAGGACTGACAAGCAAAGTAGAGAAGTGGCCAGGAGGATATATGCAATGTCTCACAGGGTAGGATGGAGGTAGGATAGAGCATAGACAATGAATAGTAGATGGTATACTGTACCAAGGATAACTACTCAGGGTAACAGTAGTAAAAACCATAACATACACTCCATCTTTAGATTTGAGATACTGGCTCAAACAATATCCTGGAATAAACAAATAAAATCCTAAAGAAGATCTTGCTCAGTGAAGGAGAGCAGAGTGTCAACTTCATTTTCTTTGAACAGATCAAAGTCATCAAGAGTCACAATGGAAGCAGGTGACAGAGAAGGGTCAGATGGAGGTGATATAGACCACCACTTGTGAGTGACAAGAAATGCAAAGAAGGAGTGGATGAAAGGGGAAGTCTCCAATTGAGGGATTAGAGTTGGACACCAGGAACAAGGATAGGGGGTCCAGTGAGGTAGTTCAGGCATATGACACTTCAAGGGTGGATAGAAATGTTCCATCCATATGGCATCTAACAAAAGGGGAGGGAGAGCCTAGAATATTTTGAGGCAGCAAGGACAGCTGTGGACTTACCAAGTTGCTCTGTGATGATGAACTTTGTTCAACAAGGAGAAGAATTTGTAAGAATTTAATTTGTCAAGAGGGAAGTTGGGGGAAACATCAATAATGCAAGAGTGGAGATAATGGTTAAGAAGAGCAATGTGAGCATTGGTGGGAGAATCATAGGAGGACATGAAGACTGTTGCAAATGCTGACAGAGACACATGTGTGATTTCTTATATCACCAGGTAAAGAGAGAAGGGCAAAGGGCAACCAGTGCCAATTCATGAGAAGGTGAAGACAAGGTGATAGGGATTAGGAAAGGTGGGGATCTTGAAAGAAGTCCATTTACCAGGCAGAAGGTGGGTGTCCTGTGGATCAGGAGTGCCATGCTTCTATCAGGGGAAGCTATCAGAATGGAGATAGAGGGGAAAGTCAGAGATGCATGGAAAGTACATAGAGCTAGAGGAGGGAATTCTAGGGTAGAGGTAATTCTTAGGCCATACCTCAGGGCTAGGAGGGAGGAGGGAGGAAGCAGTTTAACCTCATACAGAAGGACTATCTGGAGAGTCATAAGAAAACAGGTTTGCCAGACCTAAACCAACAAGGAAGAGAAGAGGGGGAGAGCAAAGGGTGCCAACTTTGCTTGACCTCTAGGGGAATGAAGTTGTGAGCTAACTGTTATGAATCACCCTATTTTTCTCCTACTTTTTCTCATTTTTCCTGATTTTCTAGAGCAACTTTCACTCTAAGACACTCTTATCTTATCTATTCTACAGGGAGGACCAAAACACAAAATCTTCACCCATAGATATTGACCCAATGGACTGATCCTTTGGCCCCAACTTTTAACCCCAACTAATACACATATAGGACTATCTATGGACACTTTTATCCCCTCAAGATTCCATCTCCTTTGTGGCAGATCTTTAGATCTCCTCAAGGATGACTTATGCATCAAAAAAGTGAACTGTCATACCTAGAGCTATGCTGCCACTGCAGCAAGGTGACCACATGTACATACTTACATTCTACATGCTCTATACATGCCCCCATATGCTCTAACCCATCCAATCATTAGATCTAAGTACAACTCATGTATATAAATGGTTAGCTAGTATATAAAGTCCAAGGAACTTGACCAGAGGACTCCCCAGTCAAGTTCTCTTGGTGTTCTCCCTCTAGAGGAGGAGCTAAGCAAGATAGACTCAGTTCTACTTCCTCTGCTTTCTCAGATTTTCACTCTCTAGGCTCCCTCTCCTTAGATCTCACATATTAGGCTTATCTGGGCCTAGTACAGAGACTAGAGGTGTATCACTAACCATACCCACACAAGCACTTAAGCCTGAGGCAGTTTAATGACCTACCCAGGTCCTATAGTTATTTAATTTTGTATTTTAACCACTCACTCTTTGTGTGAATGGAGGTATGAATACTCCAACCCAGGAGTCCTATCCACCAGTATCCAAACTGTGGACTGGGAGAGTGGACAGTTTAACATCATGCCCATAATGTGTGGATCATCTCAAGTGATGACCCAGAGGAAGCAGTTTAAAGCTGTACTGAGGGCTATCACCAACACTCAAACATCCCCATATAGAGCAGTTTAGCCTTGTACTTAGGAGCTTACCTCAACACTTAGCATCCCCACATAAAGTAGTTTAGACTCATGCTTAGGAGTTTATCATGGAGGAATGGGAAGACAGGAGACTCTCTAGAGAGTCAGAAGAGAAAGAGAAATAGAAAAGAGAAATAGGAAGGGAACAGAGAACAGGGAAAGTAAAGAGAACAGGGAATAGAGAAAGTATTTCCTAGATAAGACCAGAGATACTGATGATAGGGAAACATCACAAATCCCCCCAAATACCAAGAGGGGAAAGTATCATGTAATCAGAAGGAGAGGAGGAGTACACATGGAGTAAATGGGGGAGGCCAGACAGACAGCAGAAACAGGGGAAACAGGAGGCAGAAGGCCCAGGATGTGAAGAGAGTCAACAGGAGAAACTGGCAACAATGAGAGGGTCAGAAAAGAGCATGTGTAGGAGGAGAGAGGGATATCAGCAAAGAGAAGGAAGGCTGTGTGACAATTATGATAAGATGGGTGGAAAACCCAGATAGTGTTGAGATAGGCAGTGAAACAGTCTGTCAGAAAGAGAGGTGGAGGTGGAGGAGGAAAAAAGGCAAGCTCAGCAAGGTAGGTGTTAAATATATCTAGAGGGAAAGGGGAAGAGAGAGTAGAGGATGGAGAGGATGAGAAGGGAAGAGAGCCAGCCAGGAAGGAATTGTTGGTGATGTCATCCAACCAGGAAAATGCAGAGGGGAGGGGATGGAAGGAGTGTTATGAAACCTCCTATTTTTCTATTATTTCTCCCGATTTTTCCAGCATTTTATCTTTACTTTTCAGGTCATGTGACTTTTGCTTATTCAGACTTCCACTCTTCATAGTCACGTGACATGTCACATGACCGATTAGGTAATCTGGTCCAGACCCATGACTCAGCAAGTCATGTGATCCGTTCTAGACCCAATGACATCACTATGACATCATTTGTTCTATCACATTCTAACCAGTAGCATTAGTCCCTCTTATCTTTCACTGACTGATGCTCTATTATTTCCAGCCAATGGCTGAATAGACTCTTATCGTACCATAGTTAGTAGCCAATAGCGTTTACCTCTCTTGTTGATTTGAACCTTAATTAATGTAGCATAGCATGGTTTGTGTGTAGATAGCTGTAATATAAATACCGAGTGTGCAACGACTGGAATCCCCAGTCTTGTTCACTTGGGCATTATCTGGGATCTAAAAACCAGGCCAGTACAAGTGTGTGACTATCCACTATCCTTGCCCCAGCATTCACTTGAGTGTTGGTGTTTCTATCCGTTACTGTTGTTCTACCACAGTTCCGTCTCTGTGGTTTTCAGATCTTGTTTCAAGGAGTGGGAGAAGAAGAGCAGGAAGATATTGGAGTTACAGTGGGGGAGGAACTGATGGAGGATGGAAGGGGAACAAGACATGGAGAGAGGATAGGGGAAATGGCCAGCAGTTCTAGAGGGACATCCAGAAGTGAAGAAGAATGAGGTGATAAGGGGAGTAAAAGAGAATGGATAGCAGCAATACCACCAGCTGCAAGTCAGAGATGGCAGAGAAAAGTAGGGCAAAGTATGTAGATACAAGCAAGAGCTTGTTGGAAAAGTGAAGGCTGAGGAGAGAAGGTGATGGCTGGGATCATAAGAACTGGAGAAGGGAACAAGGAGAGAGAAGGAGAGATGACAATAGGAACCAGAGAAAGAGGAGTCTGGTCATTGATTAAAGTATCAATAGATAGAGTGGAAAGGACAAGCAGAGAAGAGATGGCAATATTCTAGTGAGAAGAAGAAGGAGAAAAGGGACCCATAGTAGAGATGGCTACATCAACCAAGAGATAAGAGAAAGCCAGATCATAGAGAGGTGGGGTTGTGAGGGGAAGGTGAGGAGAAAAGGACAGAAGATCATTAGAGAGGAAGGGAGTGACTAGAGAGATCAGATAGTAGCAGTGATGAGCAGTGATAACATCAAAACACCAACAGACTAGAGAGTTGGCATGGGAAGAGAGAGATGGTAGCTTGGGAGTAGTTTTTCCTGGTGAGGGGAAAGTAGTGGCGATGGTAAAGACCATATCACTCTGTGCTGGACTTTCACTATTTATAAATGTCTCTCCCTAAGAGGGGAATAAATGAGGGGAAATAGAGGTGTGAGCATGTGCAATGACAGTAGAAAAAGGAAAATATAAGTGGCAGAAACAAGGAGGAGAGGATGGAAGTGTTAGAAAAGGGCTGGATGAACTCTGAGTAACTCTATTGTAATGGAGTTGAGAGGCTGGGACTTTGGCTTCACCATATGTGGTATACCCTTGCATAGAAATTGGAGTCCTGAATTTACAGAGGGTTGGAGATGGAGGTGATCAAAGAGAGCACACAAAGGGGAAGAACATCAATTCTTGTTGATATTCAAACTAGGGAAATACAGGGATGTAATAAAGGGTTTAAATACTATGATGAGAGGCAATCACATGTTAAAAAAGACATAGGGGTGAAAGATGTATTGTAGCAACTAATGAAATATCAAAGATAGAAAGGAGGATAGCTGTACTGATGATATTGGAGTGAAGGAAAGGAGGACAATCAGAAGTCTTGGAGATGTCAATTGAGCTAGGGGTAACAACTGTCAAGTGTCAACAAATAACATAATCATAGGTAAATCAAATGTGAATGGTCCAAAGGTCTGAAATATCAAGGTTAAGGAGAACAAACCAGAGTTGCATCAAAATGCACTTGGAGTTAGTATGGAGGTACTGGATATGACAGTATCCCCCTTTTAGGCCTGAACCCTTGAAGGCCACATGATAACATGTGATCTTGTTGATCTGCCAGAGTTGGAAAATATTAGAGTTGGAATCCTATAGAGTTAAAAATCAGAGTTGCTTGAATATATTCCTTGCTCTTATACTACCATGTCTGCCTACAGCAACATTGAGCATTGGAATGATGCCAAGTTGGCAGAGAATGCTGACAATGATGAGGGTCTGTGGACTGCAAAGTCAGCAGAATGGAGGTGCTGATTGATAGAGCAGTATTAGATGGAAGAGAAGCAGTGTAGGGCAGTGGAGGAGGCAGAACGTCAATGAGTAGTGGAGGTGAAGAGAAAGGCAAAGGAGGCAGTGGAGGCTAAGTGGAGGGTAGAGGCCAAGAGAGTGGCATGTGTGTATGTGGAGGCAGTGTATATGGAACAAAGTGCTAGAAAAGGGAAGGCATGAACAGAGCTGCCACCAGAGTGCTTGTAGTGTTAGGACAAGAGACTGGATTACACCATCGGCCTGGGAAAGTTGACGGCATGTGTGCCATATCACAAGGTGAAGTAGCAGTGTGAGCAGCTGGGGTCTGTACTAGTGAAGAAGAAGAGGAAGCAAAAAAGCACTAGAGTTGTACCAGAGAGACCTCAGAAATGAGTGAGATCCAAACATGAGTTGAAAGAGCTATCAGAGATGGAGCAGTACATGGCAAAGATTGTTCATATAATTGACAACCACCGGAATACAATCTAGGGTTGTCTTGAGGAGATCCAGAAATATCTGGAGGCTCTCATAGATCTTGAAATAGACAAGGTCTACAAGGATCAGTGAGACCTCTCTGACAACAAGCTGGAAGGAGATGAGGTAGAGTGGATGGAGAACAACTTCTGAAAGAAACAGTCCATACTCTGATGGGAGGAATGGATTGAGATGAGGAGAAGACTGAGAGAAATGGGAGTGGAAGTGGAAGAAGAAGAAGGAGAAGAAGAAAATGGAGAGGAAGCAGAGAAAAATGGAGGATCAGAGGAAGGATCAGAGAGAGTAGAGGAGGAAGGAGAAATGGAGTCAGAGCAGAGCAGGTCGATAGAAGGGTCTGGGTCAGACCATCTGGTGTAGATAGTAACTCTACCACTCTTTGTAATATTAGACTATATAAGAGTCAACAATCAAACAGAGTGAAGTCTGAGCTTGCTGGAGTACTAGAGATGAAACTTCTCAATGAGTTCCAATGCACAATCTAGTTTAGTAGCCAACAACCACAAAGTTTCTTCGTTGGTATCTTCGTGTCTGGACCATCAGATGAGGTATAATACCTTGCAATTCTTGTAGCATTAGTCTATCTTTGAATCTAGGATCTTGGAGATCTCATACTCTGGTTCACCGTCCATCTCAACTAGAGGCAGAGGTGATTGTGTATAGTTAGGGATGATGTTCAGAGTTGTGGGTTCTAACTGAGAGACATGGAAAACAGGGTGTATGGACTTCAGAGTTTTGGGGAGTCAGAGGGTAAAAGAGAGTAAGCCTGCTTGAGCAATAATGGTATATGGACCTAAGTACTTTTCAGAGAGCTTTTTAGATGGTCAGGTGGAGTGGAAATACTTGGCTTTGATAAAGACCTAGTCACTGACCTTAAAGTCCAGTGCTGGAGTTTGCTTCTGGTCTGCTGGTCCTTGATACCATTGCTGAGTGGAGGCTACCTCTTCTTGGAGGAATGAATGAAGGGCTTCCAGGTTGACAGAGTACTTTCAGGCTCGAATGGAAGTGAGGTCACATTCAGAGTGGATGGAGATGTTTGGATGGTAACTCTTATTAGTGAAGAATGGAGAGACATTGGTGGAAGCATTCAGAGCATTGTTATAGGCAAACTCTGTAAAAGGCAGGAGCTTAGACCAATTATCCTGTTGATAGTTGCAATAAATCCAAAGATACTATTCCAATGTTTGATTCATCCATTCAGTCTGTCTGTCACCTTCCAGATGGTATCTGGAGGTGAAATAGAGCTGAATGTCAAGAGCTTTTCTGAGAGACTGGAAGAAGTGGGAGATGAATTTGGGGCTGTGGTTGGAGGTGATGTAGAAGAGAACTCTATGCTTGGAGGACACATGGAGGAGGAAGAGCTTTGCTAGCTCCAGAGATGTTATCTTATTGTCAGTCAGAATGAATATACATTGCTTGGATAGGTGGTCAACAACAACAAGAATAGCAGTGTATCCAGAGAAAGCAGGGAGCTGTTCAATAAAATCTATGGAGATAGAATTCCAAGGCTTGACTGGAATGGGGAGTTGCTTCAAAAGCCTGTAGGGCTTATGCTGCAGAGTCTTAGCATAGGCATATGCTGTACATGAGGAAACATAGTCTTTGACAAAGGTCCAGATGTCTGGCTAAGTATATTCTCAGCATATTAGCTCTAGGGTCCTGTTCTGTCTGAAATGTCTGGAGAGCGGGTAGTCATGTTTGAACTAGAGGACTCGAAGGTGGAGGTCATTGCAGTCTAGGATATATATGCAGTTGTTACAACACCACTACTTTATTTCACCAAAATGTACACTTTCAAGAACTACACTTAGTTATCTTCACCATTTTCCACTCTTTCTTCAATATGCCATAATACTTTTGACTTTAGTTGGCTACACCTGGTACCAACTACTTATTTAGATCACTCCAGACATTAGGATGTGCAGCATCAACCGCAGTAAGGTCTGTGCACAGTAGATCTATCATATAAATAAGTAGGAATATATACCAGATACTCTAGCCTAATCCATTTGTACTTTTGTTGGCATTCAGTCTCCTGGACTTGAGTTACAGAGTATTAAGGAAGAGTCTCACTCCATCTTCATCTCATTTATCCATCCTTCACTCTATCTCTTGCCAGTCTTGGTGGAATACTGTAAGATTGTCCAGCCAGTGTGGAACCATT
>JBBPKO010000206.1:7024-24018 GCA_038089295.1 Xerocomus amazonicus
TCGAGCAGCGATGCGGCAGAGAGGCTGAGCAAGCCTACCGCCGCCTCATTGTCAAAAGCACGTGTACCAATAGTCGTCGCATCTAGCCCAGTGAGAATGGCAAAATCCGCTTCGGTTGGCGCTCATGGTTCGACTCCCCGAGGGCCATCTAAGCTCAAGGTCGGGCGCACGCCTGCGAAGCCCAAAGACTCGATTACGAAGCAGGAAATCAAGTCTGAGCCTACTTCTATTTCCTCTGACATTTCCCGTGACTCAGACCGGCCAGTGGCCGATCATGTAGAGAATGGGCATGAGCCAGGGGTAGCCACGTTTTCGCAGGTTGGTTCACTAGAACATATGCACGGCCACTCAGAAGTCGCCGGCGATGCAGCGCAAGATCCTGCAGCAGATCATATATGTTCTGACCCTCATCCCGTCGAAGAGGATTACAGCCACGAAGATGTTGCGCATAATCTTCCGGAAGAGGCTGTACATGAGCATGAACAAATCCGTTCAGAGGTCCATGATGACACCGTTCCCGATCCTCCAGAGTCACACGCTAGCGAAGTAACCAGCAATGGGGAGAATCTTAACGTTGATCTTTCTGCTCGCGGGACTGAGATCGAAGACATTGTCAATCTGCTGGAGGGCGCCCCACTTCCGAAGCCCCGTCCACAGAGTATCATCACCATTCCTGATGAGCAAGAGATTCAAGACGAGTACTGAGCATGTACTCGGTCGATTTTTACCCCTGTAAATGACACAAATTTGTGTTTATGTGCATACTGTCGGTGGTCAGTCTGCTTGCTGTTTATTTTAGCAGTGCGTTCTAATATGTATCCATTGCGATTGACAGGAGCCCCCCCATCAGTTCAGTCCTTCACAACTACGGTCGTTTAGTTCCACGATGTCTACTACGGTTTTCTGATCCTTCATATCTCATTTGTCTTGGTCCTTTCTCACGTCGAGATTTTGCTTTATACTACTACTGGTATCAAATCAGTCGATTTCTTTAAACACACTGCATGTGAGGAGCCCAATCACCTCTCATGTTTACACTTCCACTTCCAAAGACATCTCATTAGTTTACATCAGAACATTGGTTGATATATACCCTGATCCATGTAACTTGGATCCAGCCAATGGCAATACCTGTAATAGGCAAGGAAAGAGATGACGTAGATAATGTGATATTTATCGAAAGCATGGTCAGTTCAGAAAGCATTGGCAAGGACAGCTAATAATACAATGATTCTCATCCATCTTATCTGTTTTTGGCTCCTTTCAGCATTTTGGCCAACCTCTTTGATGTGAGGAGGCGTCGAGTTGGGATATTGCCATCGCCCTCTTCTTTGATTCTCTGTTACAATTTATTTAGCAGACCAGAGCTCACAGACTGATCCCATACCCTAAGTTCGAAGAAGCACATGTTGAAACCTTTCTTGCCGGGTCTGCTCTCGGCCTTTGCAAATAAGAATGTAAAACCCCAAAGTAGGTGCAGCGCTCACCTTATCCACAACATAAAGCCCATCATATCTATACCTGTCAACAAAATGAGTCTTTACGTGAAATCAACACTGATGCATTGTCCTCACCCTGAGCTTGGGGAGTAAAGATTAGTATCGCTTCTGCCTCGTACTACTCTGACACCCCGCTTTGTTTGGTGGGAAATCTGAAGTAATGTGAGTCAGCATGATACATATTCTTAATTCCACTCACCTGTAATGCTTTGTTCGGTGGATCATCGAAACTTTGGTCCGCAGCTTGAACCTGGAAGGTGTTATTTGGCACAAAATCACTTAAGAAAGTTGCATACGCCAGTCTCATCCTGTCCACCTAGCACACTCTCATTCAAAATGGATCTCAAGCCAGTGCAGAAAGCGTACCTGAACCGACGTAAATGCTATGAGAGGGAATGAGGATGTCTGTCTACGAATGCAAACGGCCACACACATCTTGTCTCCACGGTCTTCGTTGTCTTCGTACCCCCCAGACATGCAGATCGAATATGCACCTCCATTGGGGCTGGAATCCCCATGAATTCCTGCCTGCGTCTGTGCATGCACGCCAGATTTGCAGAGCTCATCCCTGAAAAGAGCACTGTGAAGGAGGAACTACAGAGCAGTGGCAACGCGCGAGCATACCTGCTCTTAAATTTACTACCAAACGGGTAGTTAGAAATATGCCCATAAATCTTGCCTCTGCCGAGCTCGACGTAAACGTGTGTGTGTCACACTAGCGTTGGCAGATACCACTTACTGCGACATGGTGATGGCCAGAAAGACGCGTCGAATAATCAACGCGTCGCGCGTGGTGCGATCTTTAAAACTCCGCACTGCATTGAATGTGTAAACAATCCAAAACACGTACAAATATGACTAAGACAGTAGCAGTAGAGTCGAGTCAGTTGTTTTGTTCTACCGCATCTCACCAAATGCATTTTGTCTCCTTGGTTTCCAAAACAACGTGGTGCTAGAGCCATTCTCGTGACCAATCTGCACTACAAGACTCTCTGCCTGTATCGGAAAGGGAGCGGGAGGACCAGGCACTGGGCTTGCCAAAAACGCAGGTGACCGATGACAAATGACAGCATAAGCTTGAGTGCTTCAAGTGCAAGACTTCTGCCATGACGGCTTTACTCTGCAGTGCTAGGGCAGTGTTTCGTATGTGAGAAATTACGAGAATTTTACCTGCGATCACCACCTCATGAATCACAAAGTAAAGTAATTATTGCGCGTGTAGGTGTGATGTGGCATCGACATATACAGGGTCATAAGGAACGTATCCAGTATACGACATCGTGTCGCTTTCCTTGTGGCCAACATGCTCTTCGAGCGCCCGCTTACCTTTGGTTTCAGGGACGCAATGATGATGAAATCCGCTGCGTTCAAGAATACGAAAAGCAGATAAAATTAACGACGTTGGTCATTCCAATCGGCGAAGTTCGTGCATGTAGCAATGCTCGTGCCGGTGGACCGGGTCCGTGTAGGAAACACTTGTGATCCGTTTGCTCAGCATAATGCAAATCTACAAACCAGTTTGACTCACTTCTGAGGCGAGTACCTAACTGATAGGCCCGAAAGCCCGAAACTTAACGAGAAGATAATACTCATCATAAAACATCGTCGCGATAGCAGCCCTCTGAGAATCCAAATTTTGATGTTCTCCGGGAGGGAACGATGGTACTAATGCAGACAAAATACTGAACAAGGCTACGAAGGACGCGGCACCGAACAATGCCAGTCAACCAACCTGCCTACATCAAGCGCACCCTACGATACCTCAAAGGCATGCGCGATTTCGTCCTGAGCCTCGGAGGCAGGGACGCTCCGTATCCGGATATGCGCTTATGCTCGGCAGCGGCACCTTCTCATGATCGGCAAAGAAACAAACGGCGACGACTCTGTTTACGGCCGAAGCAGAGTATTACTCTGTAGTTCATGCCGGCCGCGAAATTCTTTAGGTTCGACCTTTGCTCGCCGGAACTTAGATCACCAATGGCACTGAAGAGTGCTACAAAAACAACCCCATGTTTTCGGATGCTGGGCCGAGAAGGGACGCCGACGGAGAAAGATCGATGGCCTGCAGAGTTTCATAATTATAGTACGTTTGGACACTCGGAGAAACAATAGAAGCAGATCAGATCATGCAGGTTTACTGTGAAACTCGTGCCGATGAAAGCCTACCGTGGCTAATGGCGCGAACACTGAGGGATCGGGCGGAAACAGAACTTGGCCACGATCTATTGGGCGACTATGAGAGGCGAAGACAAAGAGCAACTATGCTACATCTGCACGGTGCAGCAAGATATATGCCAGAGTGCACACTGTGGTGTGTATGCCAATGGGCTTACACCGATGTCACGAGTTGCGGGTGCGCCGGTGAGTAGCACATATCGCAAGTAAGGTGTACTCACGTGGTTCTTGATGTCTCCCCGCCCTAGTGACGTGCTTGACTGACTCGCCCTCTTCATCTGCATGTGACCGAAATGCACCTAACAGGTGGACTTCATGTCAGTGGGGCCTTCTTTTTCTTTTCGTTCTCTTAGTGAGCTAGTACCAGATATCCTTGTGCGCTCATCCAATGGCACGCGAGGATGATGGGCACAACTAAGGTACCGTGATCTCTGCCAGTAGCCTCACCCCATTCGATGTCGATGCGGGTATGTAAGAACATTGACCATTGACCACACGTTTAGACATTGTTGAGTTACTACTATTACAAACAATCTGGCGTCTGGCGTATGTACTGCGGCAAGCCATCTTAATTGACGCTAGTCGGACTAAAACAGACATATCAGACACGTCAGAAAAAAAAGGATGACCTGTGACCTTGCTGGTGACTGGAGCCACTAACGGCGGAAAGTAGAGTGGGATGAGGTGCCTGAACGCTCCTTTGTTTTTATGGTTCTGCGATCCAAGTAAAAGCGACGTACTCGTAAATAGCCTTGTCCTCGTCGCTAAAAACCACAAAAATTATACGCTTAAACAGTTCAAGGTGAATCGATCAACTACGATCAATGTGTATCATCACATCACATACCTTCTTCCCATCTTCTTTATCCAACACGTCCCGAGTAATTTTCAGTGCGACTTCTGTGGCATCTCTAATGGGATATTTATACACGCCAGTAGAGATGCAAGGGAAAGCCTGCGCTTTGTTGTCATTTCACAATCCCCGGATTAAACACTCGCATTCTTACAATAGTTTGGCAGTTATGGGCAACTGCTAACTGCAAACTTGTCTTATAGGCAGATTCGAGTAGCGTTTTGCACTTTGCAGCTTGATCGGAGGAATAGACCGGCCCGACGGCGTGAATGACATGCTTTCTGTCCGCCAATCAATAGGGTAAGAAACATTCAGTAAAGAGCTACCACGTACGCGGGAAGTTTATACCCGCCGGTTATTTTCGCTCCTCCAACTTCGCAACCATGCAGCTTTAGACCTGTCTCTGATCTATGACAATCCAACGAGAAAACTGAGTTTGACCCACATTCTTCCAGGAGCCCTGGATCGGCAGCTCGGTGGATGGCACTATCAACTGCAGGGTACAATTCAGACCTGGAATATGGGAAACCAAGGCAATTGCGTACTTCCCCCTCCACCTTCAAGACCGAGGCCATTGACCAGGGTATCAATGTGAGGATCATCTGGGCAGCATGAAGATCGGCTAACGGCTTACCCTCCAGAGATGGCTTCGCTGCATTTACGATTGCATCTACCTCGAGCTTGGTGATATCTCCCTTGCTTCTGGTAGGGCGCTTCAGGTCAAGATGCAGTAATCATTGAACCAAGCTGTCACTCACTAAAGAGACACTTGCTTCAAAGTACTGATCTTAGGTGGATAGTAGGGGATTTTACCGTTTTGATAGAGGTCGTTTACTATCGGGATTTCGCTCAACGGCACCAACATCGTTCGACACGGGAACCTGTGTTCGTGCTGCGCTCTTTAAAAACCCCCATCGAATGTGCAAACAATCCAAAGCATGTAAGAAATGACTAAAACAAATGGAGGAGGAGGACATGTACAAATATGACTAAAACGAATGGGGTGGGGTGGTCAATGTTCGCGGTACCTCATTTCCTTCTCACCAAATGTGTTTGTTTCCTTGGTTTCAACAAAGCCGAGACGCTGAAACAGTCTGATGCTGGGTCCATTCTCGTGACCGATCCGCACCACAAGGCTTTCTGGCTGTACCGGAAAGGGAGCGGGGGGACTAGGTACTGGGCTTGCCAAAAATGCAGGTGACCCGGTGACATATGACAGCATAAGCTTGAGTGCTTCAAGTGCAAGACCTTTGCCACGATAGCTTTGCTCTGCGGTGCTAGGGCAGTGTTTCGTATATGAGAAACTACGAGGATCTTACCTGCGATCATCACACTGACCTCTGCTTCAAAATCTTCGTCGATGGGTTCGCCTTTGAGGAAAATATTGACATCACCGATCATTGGAAGAGATGCAGTGCTATCACTTTCCGCGTTCGCGAGAATGATAAATGTCAATTCTGCATGTTATGAACATTTGTCTTGACCGCTTGTGGCTACACCCACTGTCGTGATCCTCTCGCCACTGCCCTTTGTAGTACTTGAGTTGAGTTTGTCATTAGAGTGATTCTGTGTGGTGGTTGACATACTCTCTATCTCATACACTTCTTCGAGAGTGAGAGGATCTGTACCGGTATCCTTGAGCAGTCTTGGATCAGTCATCCAATGATGATATTTCTGTGCAGGCCGTTAAGCGTCGCAAGGATAAGAATTAGCACTGTATACATTGACATGATCTGGGGTGGACGGGACTAGGACCACCTGTTGGCCCCGTAGGATCGTCTCTGTGCGCATGAGTGAATGAGTCTTAGGAGACTTTCCATTCTAGTCACGCCCGCGAGCCGAGACGGACACGACTTTGGAATTACGGTGTCCACCAGACTCGCCATTATTATTCATCTGGACTAGTCTCATACATCCACAATTGTCTATCGTAACATGGTTCTTGGTCGCCTTGTTCACTATGCCGCAGACGCCATCTTAGTGTCGACGGTCATCGCTGGTATTCGACGCTCGAGTGGGTTCGCGTGGGTTTCGTTTTCCTTCTCCTTCTCCTCGTTCTCGAGTTGACCGACTCGATTCTAGTATCGAGACAAACAAGATTTCAGACCCAACCATTCGCTCCCTGACGGAGCGTTTTTTGGGTGTGGGAGAAACTATATTTGATATGGCGCAGGCGACTGCGGTAAACAGCGAGTACTTCAAGAAGGATTCGAGAAGGTAGCAGAGTTTTGAGATAGATAATGGCGGTGTGTCTCCAGTGACCACTGTGAAGCGTTGCTTCTGGACTTTCTGTAATTTATTTTTACCAGCCAGCCGACGTGCGTTCTTCATCCTTCCTTCCACTCTCAAAAACGGTGCAGCATGCGACGCTAACGCAACTCAAGAACACGATCCTTTATCACGGAACTGCCTCGCGCCTGTCGTCAGCTGTCAACTCGACTACTTGCACCGCTTTAAGACAACCAATCGTGCCCTTGTGCGCCGGCTTTCTCCAGAGTCCTGATCCGGAACTCTCGATGGCACTGAGCAAACACTGTGCGTACAAGACGAATAGGGTTCTAGTCATTGAGGAAGTCGTCTGCTCGTTGCATTGCCTCTTCATAGGCTGTACGCTGTGATTATTGCTATTTGAGTTGTCAGGGGATCTACATTGGGTCAAGGGTAGAAGAGATCGCTGATCTCAGTAGAATGGGCGCGATCGCCTCGAAACGGGTGGTGAATGTCGGGAATGGAGACACGATTTCATCCAACCGCTTTCGCTCCTTCAGCCTGATCGACTTAACCATTTTTTGATGCGGCGTGGGTTACATAATCAATGCTGCAGCGACGGGTTCATTAAACACGGATTGCAAGTCACCGCTCATGTCCCCTTGCTTTCCTTTGGACCACCGCCTTGCCACCAAGCCTTAAGAATAGGCCACAAGGCCCGATTTTTTTGGGCGTACAATGCTGGCGAACGGCCCACAACAACCTCGAACTCTCCCCCAACAGCCCCGTTCAGCGCGTCAAGGTACTTTCAATCGCACTCGTCGCGTTTAGTCCATTCTGAGCCCATCACATATCTCGTCCAGGTCAACAGACCGTTCTTGCAAGATTGCAGTCCCTCTTTCCCGCGTCTCCTGCGGCAACGGCTTTACAATCTTTCCCTCAGAGCGATGTTGCATTCCCGTCGCCCAAGCTCCCATCCGCACGCAAAAACCCCAAATTTCTAAAGATCAGGATATTGACGTGGAATATGCATGATTCGCTTCCAAAGGTATGCTAGAAGGACGTGACTATGCATTTGCCTACATCGTCACGTAGGGTGATTTGAAAGAGCTACTGGGTGTTGTATCCCCACACGGCAATCATAAACACAGTCAGGACGACGTGCCAATATTCCCCGTACTCTCTGTAGAGCCCGCACATCCATATCATCTCGTTGTGGTGTATGTGTTTTCATTTCTTTGCATTCCAGTCACTTGACTCTTCTAAAGAGCCGGGCAAGAATGTCCCAGCTCGTCAGGTAGGAATCTTTGCGCAAATTCCCTCCATAATTTCAATCGTCCTGCAGGTATGCCCATGGGTCTTGGTGCTGGCATCAAACTTGGAGTGTCCGACAAGGAGAAAGACAGAGATAAGAGTGATGATAAGGACCACGAAAAGCACCTCCACCATATGCAAAGCCTCAAGCGCAAGGATAAGGAACGAGATGAGGCCGGGCGTGGGTGGAAAAGCTTGGATGACCTTGCTGACGAAATTGTGGTCAACAATAACCATTCTGGATGGACATCTATGCTCGAAAACTGGTTATGCCACCGAACGCAGGCGAATCCTCGTATGCAAGCAGAACATGCCCTCAAAGATATCACATCCTCTCCAAAGCGTCACTCCCTACATCGTCGCGTGACTGTGAAAGAGTCGGAATTGGGCCCTTACGTACCACTGGTGAAAGAGAGGATGATGGGTTTATACCTTTCAGTTTACATACACAGAGACTTGCACGATTTGGTTGAAGGCGGGTTTATGGATTGTAACCGGTATATCACTTGCTCACGATTCTTACAGGTTTCTCAAAATCAGCCGTAACAGCTGGTTTAATTGGCGGTCGTGTCGGTAACAAAGGTGGAGTTGGTATTAGCCTCAAAATCCACGGAACCACATTCTTGTTCTTGAATGCCCACCTGGCGGGTGCGTATTATTGCCTCGCCAATTATTCTGATGTCAATTATGGCACCAGCCCATGAAGGCAAGGTTAATCATCGGCTCGCAAATTTATCGAAGATCAAGGTTGGTTTACTATCATGTGTTACAATCCGAGTTGCATTTCACCTACTTTTTTTAGGCTGGGCTTGCGGTCGAAGACTTTTTACAACCGAACGACCCCAGGAGAGCAAGAGAAGGTGGTCATATTTTCGAATGATTTCAACCAGCCTGACCCAGTATTACTTTAGACATCACGGACAGATTTGACCACACGTTCCTCTGTGGTGACCTGAATTTTCGACTGGACATTACCCGGTTACATGCGGACTGGTTAATTTCTCGACAAGGTCTGTGTTTCCTTGGTTATGCACGGCTCGAGCTGACAGCAATTATCTGCAGATTATGCTCAAGCATTTGCGTTTGACCAATTGAAACAACAGATGGAAACAAACTCGGCATTCTCTGGTTTTCAGGAAGCGCTCATCAACTTTCCGCCAACTTTCAAGTACGATGTGGCGAGCCGTTCCAGAACAAGACGACGGCGTAACAGGCGCTCTCCTATAGACGGAAACGAGACCGAAAGAGAGGGCTGTGAAGAGGAAGAAGATGCGGAGGGCGAATCACGTTCGCTGGCATCGTCCAGATGGACTTCACACTCAAAGGGCATTGCCTCAGAACTTGAGGAGGATGATTACTTTACTAACCTCGGCCCCAATCCAAATGTAGGCGAAGGTGGACATGTGGCTTTGGCAATGGCCGCTCAAAGAGCAAAGGCAAGATGGAAAGCACTCCTCTCGCCTTCTGTTGGTCCACCGGCGTCATCAACATCACATATCACCAAATGGTTGCGGAACAGGCGTGGCCCGCGGGATATTATACCGAGGCCGAAGTCACCAGATATTGTAGTTGAACGTTCTGCGTCTTCAATACCTTCGATTGAAGACTTTCCGCCAAGTCCCATTGAAATATCATCCGAAACAAACCAACTGTTGGAACCACCTATCAGGCAGCGTGTCATAATTCCACGGCCTTCGTCACGAGGCTTTTCTACAAAGTCTGCCCCGTCAACGCCGATAGAACCTCACCACAGCGATGAAGACGACATTGCTGTCTATGATTCTTCACATAAACAACGAGTTCCCAGTTGGTTGGTGCAACTTTAGATGAAATCACCTCGCGGGTTGATCTGTGGATGATTATAGGTGTGACCGTATTCTATGGAAGTCGACCATCAAAACAAATGCCGGTGATACAGAACCAGACATGGCAGAAATGGTTAGACAACGGACCCGAGTCGGTACTCTGATCTCTCAAGCGATCCGACCGTTAGTTAGGGCTCGGCGGGACTCGGGAGGCTCGGCAGTTATTTCCTCTGCGAAGCAAGACTACTTCAGTCGGCCAATGACGAAGACGACTGCGGGAAGTAGACCGCTGTCATTAGACATACCTAAACCTCCCCGGATTCCAATTAATACCAGATCAACAGAAACCGTCGATCGCGCACGGGACAGTCACCTCTCTCTGCGGCTGGCGATACACGGCTCTGACAGCTCGATGCCCAACTCCGCAATGGATATCCCGCCAACTGACAACTCAGACTCCCCATCACTGCCGTCTATTCCCCTATTTCGAAGTGATGGTCTCCTCCAGGATACTCCGCCGCCAGTCCCTCCTAAAGATCCTCAGCCAACACCGCCCTTGAGTCTTTGGCGTTTTCTTCCTTTTCGAAAAGACACATTCCAAAGTATCCTCACTCAGGAATCTGCTGTTTCAACCATCAATCATGTGCCCCAACCTGCCAAAGGCGATATCGTTTGTTTGGATTACAGTAGCCTAGATGACCGGGGAATGCGTCTCTTGGAGGGTCGGAGTGATCATCGACCGGTCGTTGGATCCTACGCTGTCTACTTGTGACTATTCTTCTCATGCGTTATCTCATGTATGCTTCGCATCACATCGCATTCACCATTTCACTTTCTATTAGAATTGGATGTCTGGACGTTGGAACATTTTCAAATGATACCTTAGAAGACGTCGCTGTATGATAATACATGTTGGGGTGTGTGGTGGCGGCGACACTTATCTGGTCTACCATAGACACCGTACTTGAAGCATCTCCCAAGGGGTCTGTTCACGTCTGGCCGAAGGAAGTATAGATTCTACAGCATGCGTGATAACAATGAGGCTCAAGAGGAAATGGTGACCTCGACTTCAACACCAGGCTCCAAACTAATGGAAGTCTAAGAAGTTTTCTGAGGAAGATGACGATGGAGGACAGGGGCTGCCTTACGATCTGCTTTACAATCTCACTGGAAGAGTGGAGGTCAATGAGACGTTTATGGATCTTGAGTTCATAACGGTCCCAGGTCTTTGAGCCTTCACCGCAAGGCTGAACATGGGAGATCAGCCATCTGGGCATATACGCAACAGAACGAAGCCATACCGTTTTACGCGTGGTGATTTTGAGGACCTTGGTCGGAAGGCGGACTGGACCCTTGACGCGAAGCTGCTTATCCTTGGCGCGGTTGATGAGATCAGTCGAGACTGGGAGCGTTGACCGTGTTTTGAGAATCAAGCGATGCAAAAAGGGTGAAAAAAAAAAGGTTTGGACCTACACTTTTCCAAGTTCTTGACGTTGCTGCTCGTCAAGGTGATGCGGATCTTGTGAATTTTGGCAGCGGGGACGGCGCCAGCTGCATCGTAAGCTTTTTCGTCTTTAGCGACGTAACTCATTCTGAATTTCTGGATGAGTCAGAAGGTGACTGTAAAACGATGAGGATGAGTGGTGCAAAAAAGGGATGTCATGATTGCATACCCAAAGAGCGTTTTTGTTGACCAGGACACCCAAGATTAAGGTTCAAAAATGTATATGGTTTCGGAAAAAGCCGTATATTAGCTAATAGACTAATCACGTGACTTATACACCTTGTACACGGACGCTGACTGTGATGCAAGGAAAGTCGTGTTCGCCGACACATCCGATGCACTCACTCAATCGACATCAGGATTTAACAAGTATTACCCACCGGACTACGATGGAGAGAAACACAAGAGTCTGAATGCATACAGAGGTCGGCCGTGATCTAACCCTGCATGTATCGACGCTCACGCCATCTGCAGGCAAACATGCCCTGGGCGATCGAGCCCGGAAACTGGACAAGGGCATCCTGATAACCCGTTTTGAGTTGCCGTTCAACATATGGTGGTATGTTCCCGGCTTGACCCCGCTCTTTCTTCTTTTCCCCGGCTCATAATGCCAGTGGCACATGCAACAACCACATTGGGATGGGCGTACGCTACAATGCAGAAAAGAAGAAGGTCGGGTCGTACTATTCTACGCCGATATATTCCTTTCGATGCAAATGCCACCTGTGTGATGGTTGGTTTGAGATTCAGACGGACCCCAAGGTCGGTCCTTGTTCGCTGCTGCGACGCACGTTCACATTTCGCCGCAGAATACCCGCTATGTCGTCGTCTCGGGTGCAAGACAGAAAGACGAGGAATGGAATCCGGAAGAGAATGGTGGTTTTGCTATACATGGTACGTAAGTGTTCCCCGACACATCCCATCAAGTTTTGAATGTGGCGGCTGTCAGACACAGAAGGCAATGCTGGGCCTGCCGACCCACTTACGGCGTTAGAGAAATCGACGACCGCTCAAGAACACGTACAGAAAGTGCAGATCCCACGACTGGAGTCCTTGCAGGAGGTGTCGGATCGTTATAATAGCGATCCTTACACACTCTCGTCCCTCGTGCGCAAGCGTTTTCGTGCAGAGAAAAAGGTCGACGCCGCGAAACGTGCAGCCGACGACCAGCTCAAGGGTCGGTACGGGCTACCAGAGACACTGCAACTCGCGGCAGAAGACGACGAGTCCAAAAACGAAGCTCGACAACAGTGGGAAAGGGGCAGGAAAGAGCACGAGGCACGGATAATTCGAAATGCGAGGCTGCAAAGCTCTGTTGTTCCTTTATCGCTTTCGTCCACTGGTTCAACGCGACCCCTCGCTTTATTGAAGGCTAGAGTACTGGGTAATACTCGTCAGTCCCGTACGTTGAAACCACCAGACGGACCAAAGTGAATGGCGAGACTATCGCTCGTTGTATACTCATGATAATGCACCCTGCTCAATTCGAGTTACCTATCCATTAAGAGACCAAAGTCTGAGCAAGAATACGCGATAGCAGAGTAGAACAACATTAGGAATACAGAGCAGTGACACATAAACCAAGAAGGAAATGTAGGATAACAGGTTATGTCGGTCTGGATGAGATGGGCGGGTCACCACGAGTGAAAAAAAAAAAAAAAAAAAAGAGTATATCCAGCATAAAGATGGAAGCAAATAAATAATCAGAACACAAACCAAAGAGACACCACACTATGATGTAAAAATCGCCCATGGTTGGTCGAGCGTATTCATCGTGCCTTCCCATTTCCAGTTATCAACCTGATAATACGCTGACTCGCCCCCGTCTATCTCTTTGAGTGATCCGAGTCGAAGAGGATCCGAGCGATCCGCGGAATCCTCGATTTTGATCTTATCAGGCGACCCAGCACCACCCAACAAGTCACCCTCTGAGCCAGATTCCGGACTGGGATTCGTCTCGGACGAAGGAACCAGGTCAGGCGTAGGTGCCTTGGAGTCGCCATCCTCGTCCTCAAGTGTAGTAAAAGAAGAGAAATCGACGAATTCCAAGAAGGCCTCATTCGCAGGGCCCAAATGAGGTGAGAGGGCAGTAGGTGGTGGGCCAACATCCCCAACTCCATGTACTGAAAGAGCAGCAGCCGTTGGAGCAGCTCCCGCGGGCTCCTGAGCCATGCCTGCCAAAATCTGATCCAGAGTAGAGGCAATGTCATGGTGAATCTTCTGATCTGTGGAAGCAGTCATGGTGAAGAGTTCCCTCATCTTATCAAAGAAAGCGGTGGTGTCCTCTTCAGACTTGATGTTGTCTATTTCTTGTTGCCTCTTCGCAAGTGCCTCACTTGCTTCACCCTCCCATTCTGTCTTGGCTTTCTTCGGCGACGGTGCGTTGCATGCTTCGGCTTCAGAAGGAGCAACACTAGTGAGGGTAGCAACCTCCTCTGAAGAAGGGCGCTTGACTCCAGCGATGGAGGGCGCCACTTCCGCTGTAGCGGGGCCTTTACCCACCGCCGACGGTCTCCGATTAGTTCGAGTGGCAGTCTTGGTCTTTGTGACTGCTTTCGACGAAGGTGACTTCGGAGTTTGAGGAGAAGCAGCCGCGGTTTGGGGAGTGGTGGCGCTCGTAGCAGGAGTGGACGATGAGGCGACAGCGGGGGGGGGCGTAGGAGATGCGATGGTAGCAGAGACTGGCTGAACTAATGGACTGGGAGGGATAGAAGGATGAAACGGTTTCTTGATCGGCTGTGATGTTGACACTTGGGAGTGGGTCTGGCTCGATTGCGACTGCAATTGGGTTGAAGGGGGTTGAAGCTGCTGCGAAGATGAAGATTGAGGTTGCGATGGCTGTGGCGGAGGGTTGATAGAAATTGGACGGCCAGGTGGGTGGGGCGGGGTAGCGGCCGGCATCCGAGACGTGTTCTGCACCGGTGGCACTGTAAGAGGAGAAGCGGAGTTTATGCGAACGGTGGACGGGAGTGAGGGGAGTTGTGAAGCGTTGGCTGCCCCGTAAGACGTCCTCATGGCACGCCAGCGGTTTTCGAATTCTTCGTTAAGCTTGTGAATCTGCACCTGCATGGCACGCAGAGTCTCTAGGCGGATGATGTATTGTGGCGGGGAATTGTGCACAATCTGCCGTTGCTTTGCCACCGTCAGCACCTGAAGGAGGGGTTCATATGGTGAGAGCGAAGACAAAGAGGCGAACAAACTTACGATGGCAACGTATCTGCGGAGAACATCTTCACTTTTGAAAACTAAAAAATACATAGGTAGTTTCGGGTCGAGCTCCGACGTCGACTTGAACACTTGCTCGAGGAGCTGATTGTATTCCACTCGACGCTCATCCGGGATTGGCACATAAGGCATCGCAGGGGGACCTTGAATAAAATAAGCTACAATACAGGAGACAATGAGAAAACGAAATACGTTGGTAGAACAACTGCTTGAAATGGCCTGTAGTCATAATCGCTTGTTGTATTTGATCCTGCGTAGGTAGCGGCTTCTGAGGTCCAGTGGCTACATTCTCTGGTGGAAAGGAACTATTCACCACTTTGGTGTCACCAGCGTTCACGTTAACCATTGAGTTCGGGCCGACAGGCCGCTGGACTTGCAAGCCGATGGTGGACGGATCATGCATGCTGGACAATTGGCCCGATGCATTTCTGATGTTCTGCTGCTCCAGTTCTGTAGTTCTCTTGGCCATAACCTGTGCTTGGTACTGCTGCTGAACTTTCTGAAGTTCGGAACGATGACGTTCTACAAAAGCAATCATAGCCTCCTGAACTCCTTGAGCTCGCATGTCTTGCGCGCTCGTATGTGCATGACGCGCAGCCGCGTAGATAATCTGCTGGTTGAGTTGTGGGCGGGGAGGATTGGATGGAATCTCCGTCGCTCTGGGCAAGCTGGTGGTCGCATTATTATCAATGGCGAGAGGGTTCACGTTCACTTGGTGCGCCTGTTGCGACGACCCCGCCGCCGAGCGATTTTTTACTGTCAGGACATAGGCATCTTCAAAATGCTGAAGATGCCGCTCGTATGTGTTCTGGAGCTGTTGGGCAATCCCAGGGCCACACCGAGCCGGCTCGGCATCGTTCCCAGGGAACTGAATGAAGTGTAGTCGACCACCAATGACAGGCCACATATCTCGCAGAGTCACCTAATTGAGTTCAGGATTAGCCTTCGCACAACCTTGAACCAAGGCGACTCACTGATCGTCCCCCCGCTTCATGCATGACATGAACATGGAGTTGATGTAGATCTACCTGCCTATTTTCGCCCATCGCGATACTTGGGGCTGAATTGATACCTTGACTGCGACAAAATTGTGCATACGTTGAATCGAATCGTTGCTTGTCCAGTGGCTTAATCACCACTGATTGTTGTGTCTGATTGACAACCTGCGCAGATTGAGCTGCAAGATTCCCAAGGTTGGGAGACAGAGTATTTGGTAGTTGATTGCCGGGAATTTGGTGGGGGGTACCGCCATTGCGAGGAGGAATGGTATTCGGCCGTGCAATCTGCGTATGTGGAGGCTGAATAGGCATCCGTTGGTTCGAAGGGCCTTGTCCCTGCGTGGCTATCGAAGACGTGGTAGACATGTTATACTGTGCTTGATTTGGCTGAGTAACGAAGGTGGCTTGGGCCTGAGATCCTGGCACATTTGCCTGCGGCTGTGAAGTAGAATGTGCCATAGAATTCCTGCTTAATTGTCAACGATTGACGGATGCTCGAAGGCCCAAGAACATACATATGACCTATGTTCGCCAGCGGTATACCATTCGCCATCTGCTGAGTCATCATAGCACCATAAGCAGTTACGAACTTCGAGTACATCTCCTTCCGGGAATTAAGTTCTGCACGGAGATGATTGATCTTTGGCTGCATGAGAGGATCAACAGAGCCTGCGTTGCGCGCAGCGTGCACAAGGACTGTAATATTGTTCTCGGCCTGTGTGATTGACGCAAGAAGAAAATTCCTCCTCTCGTGGAACTCGGCAGGAGTGAGCATCCTCTTCTGAACGTTCTGTTGCGGATTTACAGGAACCATCCCTTGATTTGGGCCAGGTGGTCCAACGGGTTGTACGGAGGGGTGGGGAGGATTATGCAATTGGTCCTGAGAAGATTGCACAGATGGGGGTACGAACATATCCACGGAAGGTTGCTGGTTTGATGAATGATTGGGAGCATGCTGAGCGCCAAGACTCGACTGCTGATGGAGACGAGCCACTTCTTGCTGACTGAGCATTTTGAGTTGACGGTTGTTCAGCCCCTGCATCATAGGATTCATGTTGAAAGGTGCCTTCATCTGTTGCTGGGTATTCATGGGCACATTGGGGAAATTGGACGGTATAAGGGACGGGGATTGGCCAGCCTGAGGATCGTGAAAGACAGGCGGGTTCATGCGTTGTGCATTAAACCCGAAAGATTGAACCATGGATTGACCTTGAGTATGGGGGAGAGCTTGCCCTCGCGTGAATTCCTGCATCTGAACAAGGAAGACGTCAGCAAACGTAATCGTGATAGTACCACCTCTCGGCAATTTTTAGGAAAAGTAAAGTGTATATACAGTGCGGTACTAGGTGATAAGATGGTATAGATATGTATGAAAGAGTCGGAGAGGAAGGGGGGATTGACCGTGGAGATCGT
>JBBPKO010000206.1:27696-38088 GCA_038089295.1 Xerocomus amazonicus
TGCTGCGTCACGCTTGAAGTAGTAGCGTAAACCGACGGGTATCAAGACACCGACGACGACGGCGGAGAGCAGGAAAAAGTTTTTCCAGGAAAATAGGTGGAAATCAGCAGCCGAAGTCATTTCATCGAGCCCACCACCGATGGTTGTGTGTATGACGGTAACGCCAAAGATACCGAGCCAAGTGGATAACCAAAATGGAAGGAGACGGATGCCGACATGGGGACAGACGATGTTGATGACCCAATGTGGGGGGAGTGGTGCGATGCGGAGGATGATGAGGAAAGAGAAAATGTTATCTTTTTGACGACGGAGTTTTTCTGACCATGTGTCGAGACGATCTTTCCACTTTGGGAGAGTGAGGAGTGCAGGACCAAAGGCAGCGCTGATGGCGTAGCAGAGAGTAGCACCGGTTGCGACGCAAGTGCAGGCCAGGGGAAGGGCGATAGGGACACCCCAGACTGCACCGCCAAGGATGGAGAGATACATGGAGCCGGGGAGGGAGAAGGCCTGTACGCTGGGGAGGGAGAGTAAGGGCGGGGTGTGGGTGGAGGAGAGGGACGTACAATAAGTAGGAGATGACATAACAGACGATGATACGTTCGGGGTAGATGTCGCGATACTTCTTTAAAAGGGCATTAAGGGACTTGAGATCGTCAAAGGATTTGGGTATGTGTAACAATACACGATCGTCACTGGGGAAGGATGAGAGAGAGAGAAGGGGGTAGAAGCGAACACGCACGGCTCGAGTGTGGGAAGTGCGAAGAAGAGAGTGCCGCCGAGGAAAAGAGTAGCGATGAGGAAGAGGGCGGCCATGCGGAGTGCGGCCACGAGGAGGAGGCGGGAGGAAGAGCGGCGGGGAGTTGACTCTGGATCGCCATAGAACGACGCTGAGTGTTCTATCAGTGGATCTGTGTCGTGAACGGTGTTGAGCGTGTACTCGGACGTGTTTGGGTGTTGAAGCATTTGTTGTGAGGGGGAAGGGGGACAAGGAGATTACAATTACAAAATAATAATGAAAATAATAATTAATTAATTAATCGAAATAAGGATGATCACGTGATCATATTCAGAGGAGTTAGACAAGTCAAGTAGTTGTTGAGTGTCGGGTAGTCGTTGTGGAAAGGGCCAACCTGTGGAAAGACGATCAAACGAGATGGCACACATCCTCCCTCCACACTCGGACGTCTCCCTTCATTCTGCTTTACACATGGAACAGCGCCAACAGCAGCAACAGCAGCACATTCAGCCAGCCCAACACCAACAACAACTCCACCAACAGCAGGCCCAACCACCACAGGCGCCGTCTCAACCATCCAAGAAACGCAGAAAACCAGACTCACCCCAGGAAGACGTGGCTTCCCCTTCAGAACCACGTCGTCTCAGACGGTCCCATGAGGCTTGCGCACGCTGCAGGAGTAAGAAAATTAAGGCAAGTCCCGTCGGTGACTACCGACCGCAAATCTCCGTTCGCCTGTCTCACTTCGATTCCAAAGTGCGATTCAAAGCACCCAAAGTGCACCGCCTGTGCGACCGCAGGTGTACCCTGCCAGCAAGAGGATAGACACAGACAGACTCTCACCCTTCGTGGCCACACAGAATTCATCGAGCGTCAAATCACCCTCTGTGACGCCCTCCTTAAACGCCGTCTCCCAGGCTTCAACCTTGCCAACCTCGACGAAATATGTGCCCGCGAAGGCATAGAACTAGATCCTTCCCTCCATCCTCCCCCCGATTTCCAGAACTCTCACTTCGGCCAGCATTCAAATGCCCCGTCACCCTATTACCCCCCCATCGTTCCTCCTGGCTACCCACATCCCGGCGTTCCAATTTATGGCCCTTATCCCCCCCACATTCCCATTCCCGGCCCTCCCGCAGCTTATGCTCCCCACATGCATCCCGGCTTCCCCCCCCCTCCCCCTCAGCACATTCAGCCCCAAATTCAGCCTCCGCAACAAATCCCCCCTCCACACCCCACCCCTTCCCTCGAGGTAAAGGGTCAGGACCCTCAATCCCTCGATGTCTCAGACACGCCTGTATGCACTCTTATTCCCTTCACCCTCTCATCTTCCTCATCCCCTCATCATTCAGGCTATCGCAAAGAGTTTCGGCGTCCATCCCCTCATCATGAGCGAAAGTCAGATTGCTGCCCAAAACGACAGAGAGGATCTTGCAGTTGGTTCCAACGGTCTCTCATCCGGTCGTGATCAGAACATCACCGAATCTTTTCTTCCACGCGATCCCAACTGCTGGTTCTCTGTCTCTGTCTTGACCTCAAATGCCTCCACCACGGCCCCATCAACAGCCAAACTCGCCATCTGGCTGCCGAGAGACCGTAAAATGGTTAGCAAAATCATCGACGTTTACTTTTCTCACCTCAACATCCACCGTCCGGTCTTTTTCCGCTCCGATTTCGATCGCCGGCTCAATGCGCTCTACGAAAGGGAAAACGTTCAGCATGATCCCGGTTTTATCTGTAGCTTGTACTTTGTCCTCGCTCTTGGGACCTTGAGCGAACTCAATCACAAGGCCACCCTCGTCGATAACAACGTTCGGTCCCCCAGCGATAGCCCGATTTCGACGAAAAAACTCCTCCCAAATGAGTGGCCTGAGCATTATGAATTCTTTGAGCGCGCCTTGGCTGTAAAACCGCATCTTCGTGTCACCATCACAAGTCTCCAGGCGCTCATCTTGTTGCAATGGTATTTGTATACAGAGGTGAGCTCTGTGCATCTATCTAGCTGCTTCCTTACCCTTAAAACACACAGCGACAAGGCCGTTCTCTTTGGCGCCTTGTTGGCAGCCTTGTCCGGCTGTCCATCGAGTTAGGTCTTCATCACGACCCCATGTCGCAGAACAATACATTTACCGAGGAGGAAGCGCAGCTCCGGGTTCGATTGTGGGGCATTGTAATGGTCCACGATCGCGGAACATCTATCCTCCTCGGAAGACCTCTTGCTATCGCTCCCTCTGATACAAACACACCCCATCCCTCTCGACCTTTACCAGGTCAACACCCTGACTTTTCCGAGCACTTCTTACTTTCTCATCCTGTTGCTGAGATTCAGGCCGATATCATCAATTCTCTCTATGCCCCTTCCAATAAGAGTGCGGACACTGTTATGCGACATGCAACCCGAATTATCAAGAGTATGATGGAGTTCCGAAGACAGCTGCCGGAGAGCTACAAGTACTACTTCGGCGGGACGGATGATTGGCCATTGGAAAAGCGACAGGAACTTGTTCGTGAGATCACAGAGGACCAGGGGCTTACACTTCTCAAGATTGGAATATCGAGAATATTGCTGCTGAGAGCCTTGTTTAGCTTAAAGGAACTCGACTATGCACATCGTTCAAGGGCGCTTGTTGATGGTGAGTCCGTGTTTTCTTTCCTCTCCAAGATGCCCATGTTTCACTAGCTATCGTCACCTCGCACAATGTCATCATCGTACACAATCAACTCATTCGATTCCCCGACATTGCATTCTTCGTGTCTCCTATCCCACTTCACATTGCTGCAATGGTTATCTTGTACGGTCGCATGTCGCACTGTGAACGCTTGCCGCGACAAGTCATGATTGAGGATGTTTGGCTAGCCCTCGACATGTTGCCTCGCTTCCGGTGGCGCTGGGAACGAAAAGATCTAAATGGTGGTCACCCACTGATTTCTAAGCTCGCTGAAAAAGTTCTTAATGTTGATCTCCATTCTGTCACTCCTCCCAAAGATCCCATTTTACTCTCCGAGCTTGACTGGGAATCCGAGAATGTTATTCTGGGCTCTCCATCGGCGGCATCTCCCCGGCAAACACACTCACAACAGCCGCAGAAAACGCCTACTGTGGCTCACCCACCATACCAGGCCGAGGGCAATATGGTTTATGGACCGCGGACTGCTTCTCAGAGCACAACGCCTGTGAAGAGTCTGAGTGGACAGGTTTCCCCAATAGGCGGCATGGGTGAAAAGCTTGCGGAGGTACCAACGGGTTTATTCTACCCGTTCTATCCCGAGAATCAAATGGGCCCTTTAACCAACTCACAAGTCCCTGGAGGCAACGAAAGCGGGAATGCGAATGAGAATGGAGACTACAGTCAATTGTTGGCAGCCGCAGCTGCACAACCGAACGGATCGAATGGGACGTACGGGTGCCAACCGTCACAAGATTCTTACATGTTGGAAGAACTCCCACCCAACGGCCATACGAGTGCGATTTGGATGAACGTCGTGAGTGCTTCGCAGGCATTGTCTCGTTCTCGCTGATAGACTCGGCATGTGATACTTCTCCTTTTTCTCTTGTTCCGTAGAATCAGAAGAGTATGCAGTATTGACAAAGTTCATACATTGTTCACCACTGTTTTCTTGGTTTAGGCACCTTTTTGTTCGCATTGAGTTTCTTTTCCCGACTTGGCCGCGGACAGTTCTTGTAAAGTAGTTCTGCAAAAGGCTTTCGTTTCTTATTTCTCTTTATGTCGCGTACACCATCAATATTTCAATGTGTTCGACCATGTTTTCGACCATGTTTTCTGCCTGTGTATTCTGCGCACCATATCGTAAGGTTCCGTTTACAATAATGAGGCTGCTCGAATTGCTGAATCGTGTAACACCGACCAGAAACTAAAGTGAAGAGTGAAACTACATGATATCCTAGTACAGGTAACATTGTGTGTAACCAAATAAATACCTCTCCTCGACTTAAATACTCAATATAAAATGCATTTATGACCTGAACGCACAATGAAAGCCCAAGGCAGTCAAAAACCAAAAAAGAAAAAAGGGGAAGCATAGTGAGGAATACCCACTAGAAAATCAACAAGCGAATGATGTGCAACGACGACACAATGGGGACGCATAAATCACGACCTAGCCCAATATGCGTTCTAGCTTATCCAGGACGACGTCAATGCCCCTTATGAGCAGTACGACGTTCTTTGGCAACAGTGCCGCCTTGTCAGATTCTCTACCCCTATTGTTTGCTGTGTTCTTCCGGCCATTGACAGGCAAGTCTTCTTGAGCATCTTGAATAGCTTTTTCCAGCGTGACAGGAAGAGAGAGGGTGATACGGGTAAGTTGGATGGTTAAACGGAAGCGGCCGGTGACGTCCAAGTACGGAAGTCGACGAAACGCATACTGGAGTTCGAGCACGCGGAGAAGTTCGGAGTGCAAAGCGAGGATGCAAGCGCGACAGGCTCCACGATCCGGCAGTTTGAGCGGGTTAGAAGAGAGAGGGAGGCAAGCGACTTACTCAGGACGCGGCCGCGTATGTTCTCGAGACCTGAAAGAATGGAGTTGATGCCGTCGTCGCCGAGTTTGAGGGATGGGTTGAGATCGCTGATTGCTTCTAGGATAGCAAAGATGGGCTCTAGGGGGGTTATTGGGGGGGCGGCAGAGGTGTGCTTACGAAGAAATGTGCGTATCATTTCAAGGTTTCCGTCCAAGTAGTCGTTCATAATATTGAGGAGAACGCCTTTGAGAGTCTCGTCTGCATAGCCGCGGGGATGCGAACGTAGGAAATCGGATTGGTCATCACTCGAACGGGCGTCATACATTTGTTTTAGAGAGGGTTGTGAAAGCACGCTATAGGCCACGGAAACCCTTTGGAATGCATGTGTCGCGTCTGGGTTTCCAAGGCACTTGCTGGGTGCACGTTGAGAACGAGGGAGACATGAAGCAGAAGAGAGACATACTCTGGGTGACAAGCTTTGCTACGTGAGAGATAAGCACGTCTGAGCATCAGCCCATCGACGACTGGAGAATGGGGAACGCCGAGAATGTGGTAGAGATCGTCGGAGGAGAGCACCTCACATATCACTTGGTTTCCTTGTCCTGAGGGTAAGGGTTCAAATGGATCTGGTGAACGAGCTCGTGGCAGCCAGTGTATACACTCCGAGTGTATAATGAGTGCGTGCTGATCAGGAGCGACGGGAACACGCCAGAAAGAAGAGGCTGAGGGAACAAAAGAAAGGTAAGAGAACACCAGATTGAAAGGGAGGGTACGCCTACCTGAGCTGAGGAGGCATGAAAACATCATCAAAGGACATTTGGAAAAAGGTCACGATTAGGCGAGTGGAATGTACCTTCCCTTATCGTATCGTAAAACTCGTCTAGGGGATCTCCACCCCCAACGTACTACTGAACCTCTTTATCGAGCGCCTCACCTCACCTCGCTCGCCCATCACCGTCAGGCGAACAACGTAGCCCTGCGGCCCCTCGTCCTTGCCACACGGCGTCAGCTCGTACCGCCCAAAGGCCCAGTTCAGGATATAGACCCCGCTTTCAAAGCGCACGAATCCTTTGATTCTCCACACTGTCTCTTTTGAAACCGCTCCAAGTGCATCCAGGAGCAGACCCTCGTCGACTGTGCTGGCTTCATCCCCACCACCACACTCAGGGGCTTCGACTGGATGACTGTCTTCACAGGCTCCATCGTGGCAAAGTTGACCCGTGCCTCGTGATGTGCCAAACGCTTTGGAAAGTGTGACAGTCTGAACCTCATCGTGGTGTATCTCCTCGAAAATACCTCTCTCACGGTGCAAGTCTTGAAAGAGTCTAGTATCAACGCCAAAGAGGAGATTGGGATCCACCCCGTCGCGCCCGTCAAATCTAATTTTCGGTGTTGAGTCATTCAAGGTATTAAGATGATCAAGCACGAGGTCGAGTGCTCTGTCATCGACGTGTTCCCATTTATTCTACCAGTATCGGGAAGGTTATCGAATCTGTGACATTGACAAGGACACTTACAATGAGTATAATATCCGAATAGCTCGCTTGCATCTTGGCTGTCGATGATGTGTCCTCATAGCCGGAAAAATTCTCCGCGTCTACGACGGTAACGATTGCATCTAATTTGATGTCATTGCTTGTTTCTCGCTCTAACTCGCGGATCTGAAACGCGAGGGTGGCAGGGAAAGCAGATCCACTATAGACAGAGTGGCGATTAACGACGGCGAAACTTTCGATCTGAATCACCGTTACCTGCACTCTATGATAATGCGGTCCGGGCGATACTTCTCTAAGACGGACACAGAAATGATCTCGACGCATTTTCAGCATGACGCTGGCCTACCTCTGATCTCTAAGAGGGCGGTCTTCATCTGACCCACGAGAACACAACACCTATGCGCGGCTGCATTTACTTTTCACACAGGCATCCTGCAAGAATTAATACGCACATGCAGCCATTTAGAATTTCACTGACAGCTGTCAGACTGGACTGCTTTGCAAGTTGGCTGTCAACTGCATCCGATGAGCGTTGCGGTCTCATTGGGTGTAATAGGATGACCACCTTCAATGTCTCCAAACTCGTTCTTGAGAAGTACGACCCTGTAGTTTTTTGGGAGTTTCGGAAGCAGAGAGAGAATGACGGTTGTCTTTCCTGCACCCAGAAATCCAGTGAAAACAGTAACGGGTATGTGAGTTGTCTTGTGCTCCAACATAACTTTGCTTCGTCTCGTCTACCACAAGTTGAATTGAGATGTCTTGTGGGTAAACAAACAACGTTGACCACAGACACGTCAGTATCTTTGAGATATTCGGCCATGTCGGGCTCAACGCCTACCGCCATAAACCGGAAAGCTGGCCCTCTCATCATCAACGCATCTTGGGTCTCTGCGGCTCACACGTATCTCGCGTTCTCTGCGTTCATCTCTGCCCTCTTGATCGGCTGTGCGCTTCACTATAAAAAAATAGTGAAGAATGGTATTGCGGGATACCCAGAAGAATGGTTTCCTTCCGTCTCTGCAACGTGAGCAGGTCTAGCTCCAGACATACACCCTCTTGCTCATTCGTTTTACTGTAGCATTGGTGACTGGTATCCGGAACGCAATATTTTCCAAATTCTCATCGCAATAACAAGCGGACCGCGTTTCGCTCTCGTATTCCTGCAGTATTTCATAACCCGTACATCTCATTCGACCTTGCCGTTTTGGGTCTTTCTCGCTGGTCTTGTGCGTACACTTGCGTGCGGAGGCTGGGTGTATATCACATCGAATGATGACCATGATGCCCATGACGTGCTTATGGTGTTGTACATTGTGTGCAATGTGCCATGGATGCTGGGAGGGATCATAACCACGCCTATCAACCATGTTCAAGTAAGGAAGAAACGGTTCGTTCCATTGTTCCTCACCCTTTATAATTCCAACATTGCTTTCATAGTCAATTTGTTACTGGAGCGTAAGGACTCAACAATTCTGTGTGGATTACTGCTGACCTCAGCTTAGTTTCTTTGCGATGATTGTTCCGCTAGTATACTTCTTCATTGAACATAAGGTTCACAGAATTCCTGGAGGTAGGGCAGTACCCCCTGCCATTATAGGCGAATGCTTACTCTCTCGTAGCATATACACGCTACGCTTTTTTTGAATGGGGACTCATCTTCTTGGATGTCTTCTACGATTCGATCTCGGGGGCCGACTTCAAACATTGTGACTTACAGGCAAGGGGGTTTAAACTCTATCCTTTCTACTTACTTACACTACCTAAAGATTGCTATAGGTGTATCGCTGGATTCCAGTAGTGTGCATGAAAATATGTATAATCAATCGCATCATCTTGTTTGACACCAATCTAACGTTTTTATATAAATAGACCATTACCTCCTGTCAATGACAGTAAACTAACATCTGTCCGTGATAACAACCCTCCCCAGCCAAATGATAAGCACTTATCGGCGCCTGCCAATGCCGAGACTGGGACAGTAACCAGCTCAGATGAACCTAAATCTCATGGTTCGACCAGTGGCCTCCTCACAGCAGACATTGCACTAAGACCTTGGCTAAGCTTCGCAGCTGATGTTTACTTGTGTGAGTGGTAAAATTTACTTCTTTCCAGTGAGAAGCTCACTTGCTATTTGCCCCCTTGCGTACTCCAAACCTGAGCCAGCATACCTTTTTTGG
Organism: Xerocomus amazonicus; assembly: GCA_038089295.1. NCBI lineage: Eukaryota > Fungi > Basidiomycota > Agaricomycetes > Boletales > Boletaceae > Xerocomus > Xerocomus amazonicus. The sequence continues at coordinate 36,586 of JBBPKO010000206.1, forward strand.
TCTATTGTAACCTCTCTGCTCACGACGCTGTTTTATTTCTCTGTCTGGGAACTCGGACTCTCTGGTGCAGAAGCAGCATTATTTACTTATCTCTCTCCAGCTTTACTTGGGATAGCGCCCATTCGCAATTGGGCACTGACGAGGTGGGGTAGAGTGACACTGCGGCTACTCTCCCTGATCGGATTAGTGGCATATAAGATTGATAGCCCTTTGGAGCGACTTTGGGCTGTCATTGCGGGCAATATTGGAGTCCTTCTAAGCCAAGCAGCAGATTGGACTGCGGGGGGTGACACGTACCAAGGACTTCGTGCGTTCTTATTTGTTGCAAGGATGAGGGACAGACAATCAAACCCGTTCTAGTGTTGGGTGTGGGACTGATCCTTTCGTCCCTGTCCAAGCATGCCAACCACTCAAATAACCCAGGTAGGCGGATTAGTGGTCTCATTGTTCACGGTCTCATTGTTACATTATAGTTTGGCCGCTGTTGAATGAAGAAACCGGTGGTTACCACAAAGCTGGAATGGTGGTTGCTGTCTGTGCAATTCTCGAATTAGCCGCTCGTCCGGCTAGCGTCCCTTACAAAGAAGCAAACTCAAGTAGACAGAAGGATACGTCGAACAATACCAAGGAGGTCCCACGAAATTGGATACCCTCATCGATCGCACTGGGATCCCTGTTCTTCACATTACATTGCATGTTCACTGACTCGAGCACTATCATTGCTTGGTCGTGGACCGGATACCAGGACACACATCCTAGGGGACCACTGCCTCACCTGCATGGATCTATTACCTTATTTGCGCAAACCCTTGGCCTAATAATTCCAGCCATCCTTCCAACCTCAGTTTCTTCCGTACTTCTTGGCCATCCGTTATGGTTTGCTTACGGATGCGCAAGTGCATTTGTGATGTACCGGTTTCGAGATTGGACCGGTTTTCTGGGTGGATTGAACTTCGCAATCTTCTGTATGTCAATTCTCCCTTCCGTCCTGTCACAGTCTTCTGCGTGGCAGGGTGACAAAGTGGGAAGGAGGCACTTTGTGTCATTCTTTGTTGCCATCCTATTCTACCTTGCAAATGTGTGGACCGTTGCATACGCTTTCGTTCCAGGAGGCTCTTATCTACGAGAAAGAACTGACCTGTGCGTATATTTGCTTTGTTCGGATCCATATTGAAGATTGCCATAGAGTCCTCATTGCGCAATTAGTTGCTATCTCGTTTGCCTTCCGTCCATCGTCCGGAGTATCGGCCAAGTACAACCTTTCCCTTGGTATTCCGAGCTCAACACGTACTCGCATCATCGCGGTGCTGTGCCTTTCGTCCTTTGTATCTGTTCTAGTCACACTCCTTCATCGGCCAACTATGGGGCCGAGACCATACAAACCCGAAACAAGGGTCTTTAACGCTGGTATCTGGACCATTCATTTCGGGATTGACAACATGGGGCATGACAGTCAGCGTCGCATACGAGACGTAATCAGGTACTGTGCTCTTTTCATCAAGT
>JBBPKO010000207.1:0-42883 GCA_038089295.1 Xerocomus amazonicus
CCCATGTAATCACTAGATCTAGTCACAACCTATGTAAATACTTAGATAGTATATAAAGGCCAAGGAACTTGACCAGGGGATTCCCCAGTCAAGTTCTCTTGGAGTTCTCCCTCTGGTAGGAGGCCCCCCAGCAAGATAGACTCAGTTTTCTCCTTCCTACTTTGCATTTTTCACCATCTAAAGGCCCTCTCTCCTTAAATCTCAAAGATCAGGCTTATCAAGCTTGGTATAGAGATTAGAGGTGTTTCAGAACCCAAGAAGAACCAATTGACATGGATGCTCCAAGGGAATGGGAAAGCTGTTGCGTCCACTGCGGGGAGTATGACACCCATTTGGGTATTCATTGCCCAACTTATGCCTGCCCCGTCTGCTAATGAGTCACTCCCAGACATTCGAAGGAAAATTGTCCCTCGGGGATTTGTGCTACGTGTGGACATGCCCATGGCTGGGTACCCTGTCCTCCATCCAATTATTCTGTAAAGGAAGAAGATGAAGATGATCTCTACAAGCCGACTCCCCTCCCTGCCGAAGACCATGACGAACGTGATGAAGTGTGGGCAACAAAAGGGGGGTATTGAGAGGTAAAGGTATTAGTCGGTGACTGATGTCTAAAGCTGGGACTCTTGTTACATTTTTCTTGTTTTTCCTTCCACATTCCCCTATGGTCGCTCTTATCTTTCTTATCTGATCAGATCTCGTCTTATCGATGGACACTATTTTCCTTCTAGGCAATGATTGCTATCTTGCCTTGTTTCCCCTTATCAGATCCCCAGCAGATTACTATCACCCCAAACCCCAGCAGATCCTAATCATAACCCCATAGATCGTTATGATAGCGCTTAGTCAGGGTGGTCTGTGCACCACTGGGAGTAGTATAAATACTTAGTGCCTTGTACCAGTAACAGTAAGCTAGTTCTACACAATACCACATAGGTTCTAGACTTGTCCTCTTCGCTCTTAAGCAAGAGTAGTATCTTTCGACTTCACCATCGACAAGATACTAGAAGCGTAACAAAGATCCTTAAATACAGGGGAAGGGGAAGGTGCCTTCTGATGAAGACAGATAGGGCAATTACAAGGAGAGCTCTTTTTATCAGAAATCTCCAGTTGGGCAACAATGATGCCATCTCGTTTATGGCATAGTTGCATCTTTGGTTGGGGACGAGGGGCAATGGGATGCCTCTTATGGAAATCCTTTACCGCATCCTTAGCGTTAGCTAATTCCTTTGCAGTTTTCCATTCCCATTCTTCTCATGGGAATCCCTTCCAATGGACAAGGTATTCTATTTTCCCTCGTCATTCATGGGAGTCAATGATGTAATCAATTTCCTGTTCAGGAACACCACTAACTAAATCAGAGGGAGGAGGGGCAATCTTTTGTGATGGGAATTCCCCTTTCCAGTATAGCCATAAAAGGCACTCATTGAACACCGGATGAATTCCTTTCCAGGATCATTCCAACTTAAGCTTATAGGCCAATTTGCCGATTTTTTCCATAATCTTAAAAGGGCCATATCGTTTATCGTCAAGCTTCTTGGAGGGATGATCGGATCTGATGTTTGTGGCTTCGACCAACACTAGATCGCCAGGTTTGTATTGTGGTTTATCCACAGCCTTTTAGTTGTGGAATCTTTTCATATCTTTGACAGCAAACTCTAAAGCGAGCTTGGCTTCCACTTGGGTTTCTTTTATTCTATTTGTGAACTCTTCAGCAGATTCATTAATGACCCGCTTCTTTTGATTGCACCAGATGGTAGGGTTATGTCTGTAGTTGACCATAAATGGACTATGACCCATGGCGGAGCTGGTCTTCTGATTGTGGGCAAATTCTGCTAGAGGTAACCATTCAGCCCAGTCATTCTGACGGTGATTGGTGTATATTCACAAATATTGTTTGATCTCCACATTAAAGCGTTCGGCTTGACCATTGGTTTGTGGATGGTATGCCATGGATGGATTAGTTTTGATTTGGAGAAGGGAGTATAGATCTCACATAAATGAGGACACAAATTGAGTACCCTGATTGGAGATCACCTTGTTTGGTGTGCCATGGAGTTTAAACACATGGTCACAGAAGATAGTGGTGACACCCAGAGCTGTAATGTTGCTCTGGATGGGGAAGACATGGATCATCTTGAAAAAGTGATCTACGATGGTCAAGATCGCGTCTTTTCCATTGGACTCTGGTAGCAGTCTGATGATGTCGATTGAGATTTCCTCCCATGGATAGGAGGGGACGGAGTTAGGATTCAGTGACATGGTTTGGGTTTGCCTTTTGGCTTTAACTTTCTGGCATACGTCACAGCCGAGTATGTACTTGTGGACATCGGTAGATAGAGAGGGCCAGTAATAAGTGCCCTTAATTAAGTCTCGGGTTTGGCGATACCTGGGATGTCCAGCAAGGGGGTGGTCATGATTTTCTTTTAAGATTCGCTCGTGAAGATGAGTGATCTTAGGGATGTATAATTGGTCTTTATAGTACCAGACATTGTGCTCTTGTGTCCAGTGTGTACTTTTGGACTCAATAGCTTTCTTAACAGATTTATCTAGGTACTTCTGTGTAGACTCTACTATACTCATTATTGTTTTCCATCTCCATGCACTGTATTCCTTATATCATGTAATGCATCTAACATGATCCTTGACGCACAGGACGTTTGCACCTTAAGCCATGCCATTCTGGTCGTGACGATAAAATATGTCCACCAGGGGAGATGACTGATCTGGGCATCCGTCCTCTCAGACCCGTATGCCATCTCTTACTACATTGTGTGGCAATGTATGGTCATAGCTCACCTGCCTTGTGGCTAGGCTTCCCGTTACCTAGAGACGTCTCCATCAATAGGCCCACCAGGTCTTGCCTTTTATGGGGGCCTTAATCCCCAACCTACACGGACTTACCTACCTCGTGTAGGGCAAGACTAACCAACGTCAAAGTCAGATCTGGAAGTAGTACCCAGATGACTGTGAGACACCATGAGTGTCCTGTCCAACAGACCTGCAGCAAAATGCTCTTAGGTCATGTTGGTTGGATGGTTTTTTCCCGAACTCCACTGGCCATTCTCATGTTCCTACACTCTGTATAGGCTAACCAGGGAGCATGCATTCAGGAAAGAAGAGGATGAACTTGTAGCCTGCGAGACATCAGCAGGTGGGAGAGGTTCCTCGGAGGTGGAAGATGAATGTGTTGAGGACATGTGCACAGCAGCAGCGTCACCCGGGAGAGGTTCTTCCAAGTGGAAAAGATGAGAGACAAGAAGGGTTTGAGCTTTATTGTTGAGCTCTACCCCCTTTTCAAAGTCTGTCCTCCGGGACAGAGGATCAGCCAGGTTGGTTTTACCACTCTGATGGGTGAGAATGAAGTGATACTCTTGTAAAATTTGAGACCAACAGGCTTGTCGCCTCGAAAGGTCTTGTGGTTTCTTGAAGAATTCGAGATTTTTGTGGTTGGTGAGAATCTCAAACTTGTGTGTGGCACCAAGCAAGTAGTGGCACCATTCCTTGAGAGCGAAGATGATCACTAACATCTCTAAATCTGCAGTGTGATAATTGTGCTCCGCATCATTGAGAGACTTTGAGATGTAGGCGATTGGTTGCCATTGATTTTCTTGTTTTTGAGAAAGGATTGCTCCAATCCCAATACCCAATCTGTCAGTTTCGATATGGAAAGGATCTTCGTCGTTCAGCATAGCCAAAGATGGGGTGGATGTGAGAGATTCTTTCAAAGAATCAAAAGCTTCCTGACATTCGTCAGTCCACTCCCAATCCTTCTTTTCGGAGGTGAGGGCGTTTAGGGGTCGCACAACTTTGGCAAAGTCATGCATGAAGTGGTGGTAGAAATTGAGGAATCCTAGGAAACCTTGGAGTTGCTTTCATGAGGAAGGAACTGGCCAATCGCACACAGCAGTGACTTTTCCAGGATCCATCTTCACTTCCTTATGTGACATGATGAGACCTAGATATTCGGTCTCGGCGGCATTGAAGTCACATTTTTCATGTTTGAGGAACAGTTTATTATCCCTCAGTATTTGTAGTACTTCTCATACAATACGATGGTGCTCTTCTAGGTCAACCGAGAATATCATAATATCATCTATATAGATGACTACTTTACCCTGGTCTACTAGGTCCTTGAATAGCTTGTTCATCATTGTCTGGAACGTAGCTGGAGAATTGCAAAGTCCGAAGAACATTACAAGTGGTTCATAGAGTCCACAGTTTGTATGAAACATGGCCTTCCATTCGTCACCTTCTTTCATACGGACATTATTGTATCCCCATTGAATGTCGAGCTTGGTGAAGTACTTGGCGGTCTTCAGTTTATCGACAAGTTCGGCGATGAGGGGGAATGGGTAGCAGTTCTTGACCGTGATAGCATTAAGCTTTTGGTAGTCTTGAACCAGGCAGAGGCAGCCATCTTTCTTCTTGACAAAGAAGAACATGGAAGTGAATGAGGATTTGGAAGGGCAGATCCTTCTGGACTTTAGATTTTCTTCCAGGAATGCGTCGAGTTCCTTTTGCTCTTCGGGAGATAGATTGTAAACCTTACAATCTACTTTCTGGTCTCTAGGAAGCAACTTGATTGCGTGATCCCAGGGTTGATGTGGGGGAAGTTCATCAAAGCTTTCCTTGGTGAATACATCCTCATAGTCATGATAGACTTCTGGGACAGCTTCTTTGAACGTTTTCTTTGCCTTGGCCATGTTAGCCGCAGTGGCGATATCGGTTGATATGTTCCGTAGATACATATCGCAGTTTAAGGAAAAGATGTGATCTCTATCTTGGATCTCATCATCTTCTTCGTCAATGATGGCATGTACGGTGTGATCCTGACAATTGAAAGTAATTTTACTTTCCTTTCAATCAATCAGAGGGTTATGTTTCTTTAACCAATCGTGGCCTAAAAAGACCACATTGGTTCCTAGATTGGTTATGGTTAACGTGATCTGTTCCTTATGATCACCGATGTCAAGTCCAATGATGATGTATTCACTGATTTTGCCTCTGGCATTTAATGTACCATCGGTGTTGTAGATAGGAATCAGGTGTGGTAACTTGTGAGTTTCCATCCCCTTTTCAGAGACAAAGGATTTATCAATGGAAGAACTGGTACATCCTGAGTCAATAAGTGCTTGTACTGACAGTATGCGGCTGTCAGAGAGAGTGAGGTTTATAGGTACCTCGAGGGAGTTATCAGATCTATCAGATCATTGTACATGTCGTGGCTTTTGCTGTAGTTCGTACAAGGCCCAGTATGCATCATTAGCATTCATAGATTGAATCTCTTTTACAAGATTACTGTCTACTTCTAATTGTCTGTCGTTATGTACGAACGATCTAAGGTGATGAACGGTTTTGTCATCATTGGAGTCAACCCTTTGTTTAATCCATTGGATTGACCATGGATCCACTGTATTCATCCAGGATCCTTTCTTTATTGCTTTGGGTTCCACCAGTAAGGTTTCACCCCTTTTGAGTATACGGATACTCTTTGTCAGCAATGAACGTGCCACCATATTTCATGGCAGGAGTGGTTTGCTTGGAAGAGCAGATGGTGACAATGAACATGTCAGAGTCCTACGCACAGCAGCAGAAACCTCTGGAAGAGGTTTGTCACCTTTTGGAGAGGGAGGAGCAATGAGATCATCTATTTCTCGCTCAGACAGGAATCTGTATATCTGCCGAATGTCAGCCCTTTTGTCCAAGGTCGTTTTCATTGACTTTACTTCAATGATCTCAGGGAATAATGGTGAAGATGAGGTCTCTTTTTCAGATTCCTCAGTAACTGATCCGGCATCACTGTCACAACAACTGGGGGATATGATTTCTTTTGAGTCTACAAGGGACTTGGGTTTGCTTTCTGTCTCACACATTGGTTCGATTGGGAGAACAGAATGTTTATTTGTAGTATTAAATACATAGCTACTACGTTTACTATGACCCTTGTCCTTCAGAGCACCAGCGTGACTCTTTACTAGGCTTCGCTTGTAAAACCCAACTTTCTTAATTGTTCGGCAAGGTCATTGCTGGTGGTATATATGATGTCTTGTCCTAGCATGTGAATGTGTCGGACTTGACAGGGCCTTGGTGGATGTGCAGTACAAGGCCACACTCCAGAACATCTCACACATTTCCCTTCTGTGCATGCCTTCCCAATGTCCATCGGGACTCCTTGTTCCAAGAACGTACCAATAGCATTGGGGTGAACTGTGGCCAGAGCAGATTGGGTTGGTGCAGTCAGGCACGCCGCTTGGGGGTAGGATTTTCGAGGGGGATCCCGAACCTCAGTAGCAGCCTTATGGGCCGTGATTTCTCAGAGAACCATTTCTGCCCTTACAAGCTTACAGTTCCACTCAACGATGTCATAATTGTCGAGGAGGTCTGGCTTGGACCTCTTGATGTATTCTACAATGGAGTTGTGCACCCCATTTCTTGCGATTCCTACGAGCATGCGCCTATAAGCCTTGATTTCAAACTCGGCTTCGAGCACGAGTTGATGCATTCGAGTGAAGAAGTCCTCCACTGAATCTTTTCCTTGTTGGAGCTTCATCAACTCCTTTTCTACGTTCCTTTGAAGGGCTGTGGGGTGGTAATCCTTCTTCAGGGTGTCTTTGAATTTCTTGAAACTTTCCGTTCCAAGCTTGTTTTGCATGATGTATAAGTCGGCGAACCGACCTGCTGGGTTATTGCCCTTCATGTAAGAGAGGACAATCATTATCTTTTGCTTATCAGAAGGCTCTTCCTCAAAGCCTTCCAGATACAGTGTTACTGTTTGCCACCACTGGATGAACTTCTCTTTGGTTCTGTCGAAGCTCTCGGGCTTCGCGGCAATGGATTTGCCAAGTCGGTGACCAAGCCGAACTTGAGGAGATGTAGGGAGGGGTCAACAAGGCGAAATGCCCATCGATATGTCAGAGGATGGTCTTGTGACCAGAGGGGTTTGTGCCATAATGGCAGGAGAGGCGGGCGGTGCCGGTATGTATGGTCATGGCATCAGGCCGGCCATCAAGGGGTCAGCCTGAGCTGCCAGGAACCAGTGGGTGTAACTGGCCATGAATTCCTCTTGCGAGGTTGGCCATTGTTGGTTGAATGTAGGAGCGAAAGGCTCCAGTGTTGGTGGTATTGGTATTTGTGCCACCGAAAAGGGGCGCGAAGGGTGGGGATGAGCTAAAGAGCCCATGATTGGAGAATGGGCAATTCGTGATGGTGCCTGGTGTTATGTTTTTCTCATTTTTCCTCTTTGCTCCCCTATGGTCATTCTTATTGTTTTTATCATGATCAGATCTCCCTTTATCAATGGACACTATTTTCCTTCTAGGCAATGATCGTTATCTTGCCTTGTTTCCCTTATCTGATCCCCATTTGATTACTATTGCCCCAAACCCCAACTGATCCTAATCATAGCCCCATAGATTGCTATGATAATGCTTAGTCAGGGTGGTCTGTGCACCGCTGGGAGTAGTATAAGTACATAGTGCCATGTACCAGTAGCAGTAAGCTAGTTCTATGCAATACCACGTAGTTTCTAGACTTGTCCTCATTGCTAAGAGACTTTGTCTCAAAGCCTTGAGTAGTATCTTTTGACTTCACCATTGACAAGATACTCGAAGTGTAACAAAAGAACTAGCTTCTTCCTTGCTGGAGGTTATCAAATGCTAGCATTCCACCCACATTCCGTCCCCCTTTGTCAAGTAGCGACAATGACAGTTCCACTACTCACTCTCACTCCTCCCCCTACCTTTTGCCATCCCCAATCCACAAGGATATCCCTCTCCCTGCAGAAGAGATCTCCCCTCTTGACGTAACCCCCCTTGCACCACCACCACCCCTTCCCCTTCTCCCACCACCCGCTATGGAAGAAGCCTTGGAAGCTCTCAGAGCCCCCACACGTCCTACTGAATTGAAGGCCGGTCTACCCAGTGACTTCTCTGGTGATTCACAAGATGCACCACATTAGAGAATGGCCATGACAGCCTTCTTTACGTTGAACCCAGACGTCTACGACACAAACAGAAAGAAAATGCTAGTAGCATTAAGCAAGATGACTAAAGGCCGAGGATAGGCCTTTGCAGAAAAATGGTATCGTCAGCTGGGCAATGCAGCCTTCTGTTACGTTTTCTTCTTTCTTACCCCTATATTCATATATCTTTCCCTGATATTCCCTTTTTCTACCGTATGATAACCTTTCCTTGACCTTGACTGTTTATCTCACGATCCGGACACTATCTCCATTCTAGGCACTAGTTATTCTTTTGCCTCATGTTCCCTTTTCTTCCCTTCCTTGATGGTTGCCACGATACGATAGCTATGACTCGACATGACTCACTATGAGTCATTCCGCAGTAGGACACAGCTTGGTCTGTGCACCGACAGAATACCTATTTAGACTAGCGACCGAGTACATAGATTCCCCAAGTAGTTTCTCCCTTGTATCTTGTGACCTACTCGTCAATAGATCCATTGGTTTCTCCAACGTTTACTCAGTAAACCACTTGGACGTTCTACTTCACCGATACAAGATCCAAGACCTCCGGCTTGCGAGGCAACGATACCTTCAGATCGAAGGCCCAGATCCAGAACCCTTTTACAAGGGCTATGCTCGTTCCTACCTGGACCAAGCATAACAAAAGAAACTACTTCTTCCTGATAAGCGCCACTGCCTAGTGCACGCCCCCTCCCCCTTCCACTATTTCCAACCCTCCCGGAAACCCGAGACCGCTTCCTCCCCTCACGTTCGGAGCTTATCGAAGCCAACGAACCTCCACCCCTCTGACTCTGGAAGAAGAGTCCTCAGAAAGTGAGACTTCCACAGACAAAGATCTCAATCTAGATCCCCCAGATCCTGAAGCGACAGCCATTGCTGCTTCGCTTTCAAACCTAGCATCTCCATCGACTGCACAACCACCTTCCCCAACCCTACCCCCACTTTCCGTCGTTCTTGCCTCCCTCCTTCCATCTGCATCGATGACTACCAGACCAAGACCAGTTGAACTTTGCCTCAGCGCCCCTGAAGAATATGACGGGGCCCCCCACAAGGCAGCTGACTGGCTTAGCAACGTATGAACCTACCTCCTCGTAAATAAGGAGGTCTATGACAACGACGATAAGAGGGTAGCATTTGCCCTCTCCTACATGAAGAAAGGATCCGCCCTGACTTGGACAACCGTCGTCCAAAATCAAGCACTGGACGCGCAGACCTTCGGAACCTTCACAGATTTTATCACCAAATTCAAAGGAGATTTCGAACACTCAGATCAGAAACACCAAGCACTAGGATGGCTCACCACCTATCGCGTACGAAAGAACGACAACATAACTGGATATATCAACCAGTTTAAGATGAAAGCGGTTCAAGCCGAATTGAATGAAACTGCAGACTCGGCAGTACTCATCTCGTACTTTGCCGCGGGACTTCCCCCACCCCTGATGCGATGGATCCAATCCATGGACACCGTTCCAACCAAGATCAGCAAATGGTATACTAAAGCCGTTCACTTCAAAACCCAATGGGATCTAGCAGACTGAATCGAGAAGCTTCATTCCCGCTCCCCTACCACCTCCTACGTCCCACCTTTCCGACGAACCATCCCCGCTACCCCTTCCTCCCGTGATCCAAACGCGATGGATGTTGACCGGCTTACCGCCGAACAAGTCGAAACACACAAATGACGAGGTCTTTGTTTTAATTGTCACCAACAAGGCCATGTATCAAGGAACTGTCTCAGCAACAAGAAGAGGACAGAACGAAAGGAAGTATGAAAAGTAGAGGCAGAAAAGGGGAAACCTGACGAAGAAGAATTCCATGATGCCGAAGAAGAAGTGGTAGGAAAGTTATCCACCCGCCTCTTCAAACCCAAGGATTTTTAGACGGGAGGACTGAATCGACGTCAGCACCCTCCATTTCCAAAGTAACCTGCTCTCCTGTATTTGTAGCACAACGACGTTCCAAGTCGCTCAGACTTCCAATTCAATTGATTGCTACTACTGGTACTTTGAAAACCGTCGACACCGCCGCTCTCATAGACTCGGGAGCAGAAATTTCCTGCATCGACCACCATTTCGCCAAGAAATATCAACTACCTCTAGAAAGATTACCCCGTCCCATCATAGCTTGAAACGCAGATCAATCCCACAACACAACAGTTCGCTTTTCCACCACTCTCTATTTGAAAATTGGCGAACAGACACAGAAAAGCAAATTCTATGTCATGAATTGTGGGAAGGAAAACATCATCCTAGGAGCTCCTTGGCTAGAAGTAACAAATCCAGTCATTGATTGGAAGAAGGGAACCATTACCCTAGATGAATCCCTCGATAGATCCCTCGACCTCTATCTCAAACATGTCAGAACTAGAGCTTCCTATCTCTCTAAAGGAAAAGCTCAGAAAGAACCCCCCCCGAAACACATAGTCCTTGATGATATCGAAATCGAAGGGCTTAATCGTTACCTCGAAAACGACACCCCAGAAGAGCTAGTAGACGACAGCTAGACTTTTATACCATTTCCACCCTTCACCGAATGCAAGGGCGAATGGTCATCAACCCGAAAATCTCACGGATCGTAGCCTGGCTTACTCAGTCAACAGAGCTAGCCATAGCCGCCGAGAAGACAAAACCAAAAGCTGTCCTACCCAAAGAATATGAAGAGTTTGCCTCCATATTTTCAAAGGAGGTCACCGAACACATACTGCCCTCCAGACTATATGACCACGCGCTCAACATGAAAGAAACCTTTGTCCCAAAGATCTCAAAGATCTATCCCCTCTCCCCCGATGAAAAGAAAGCAGCAGACGACTTCATTGACAAACATCTCAAAACCGGAAAGATTCGTCCGTCAAAGTCCCCCCAGGCTTCTCCATTCTTCTTCGTGAAAAAGAAGGACGGAGGACTCAGACCATGCCAGGACTATAGATACGTCAATGAACATACCATCCGAGATGCATACCCCCTTCCTTTAATCTCAGATCTTATTTCCAAACTTAAGGGAGCATCTCACTTTACGAAATTTGACGTTCGTTGGGGATATAATAACGTCCGAATCAAAGATGGCGACCAGTGGAAGGCTGCCTTTATCACCCACCGTGGCCTTTTTGAACCTACAGTCATGTTCTTTGGACTGTCTAACTCTCCCACCACCTTTCAACGATTCATGAACGACTCCTTTCGCGATATGATTGCAGAAGGGTGGTTGATTATCTATATGGATGACCTCCTCATCTTCTCTACCAACCCGGAGGAACACGAACAGCGAACCAAACAAGTTCTTCAATGAATGAAGGAACTTGACTTGTACCTCAAGTTAGAAAAATGCAAGTTTAACGTTCCAGAGGTCGACTACCTTGGAATGATTATCAAAAATAGCGAGTTAGCCATGGACCCAATAAAATTGGCAGGCATTCACGACTGGCCAACACCAAAACGAGTTAGAGATGTCAGATCCTTCTTAGGATTTGCAAACTTTTACTGCCAATTCCTTCCCCACTTCTCCGACACGGCATGACCCCTCCTAGACCTTACCAAGAAATCTCAACCCTGGGAATGGAACACACGACATCAGACTGCATTTGATCAATTGAAACACATGTTTCAAACATGACCAGTACTCCAGTTACCAGACTATACGAAACCCTTCACCGTTGCCACCGACGCTTCCCTCTATGCCTCCGGAGGCATATTGCTTCAGACAGATGTCAATGGCACATGGCACCCCTGTGGATATTTATCCCAGACGTTCTCCCCCGCTGAACGAAATTACGACGTATATGATCGTGAACTTCTTGCCATCATCCGCGCTCTCTCCACCTGGAAACACTTCCTTCGTAGATCCCCCCATCCAGTCCAGGTCTTTACTGACCATAAGAATTTGACTTATTTCCGTCAACCACAGAAACTAAACCGGAGACAGGCTTGCTGGTTACTTGACCTTGCCGACTACAACCTCCGTCTTACCCACGTTGCTGGACACACCCTGACCGTACCAGATGCCCTATCACGCCGCCCAGATCACCTCCCAGACGAGCCTTTAGACAATGAGGACATTACCCTCCTCCCTCCTGATCTCTTCGTCTCCCTCATTGACGCGGAGTTAACCCAGAAGATTGCTCTCTCCTCTACTTCCGACCCACTTGTTCTTGACTCTCTTCATGCCCTAGCAGGAGAAGTACCCACCCATTTCCATTCCCACCTTTCCGATTGGCGTTACGACGCCGGAATTCTCACCTACCAGGGCCGTGTTTATATCCCTAATGATCTCTCCCTTCGATGAGCCGTAGCCGCGCACTCTCATGATCACCCCACTACGGGCCATCCAGGCGTTCTGAAAACCCGGCAGATGGTCGCCTCAGAATTCTGGTGGCCGGGCCTTGCAGTCTTCGTCCACAATTATGTCAACGGATGTGCTCTTTGTCAGCAGAACAAAGCGAATACTCATCCTACCATTTCCCCCCTCCTTCCTATCCCCTCCTCCGCCTTTCGACCCTTTCGACAACTCTCTTGTGATCTTATCACTGATTTACCCGTCTCCGATGGTTTTGATTCTCTTCTGGTCGTGGTCAACCATGGCCTTACTAAGGGGGTAATTCTTTGCCCTATCAAGAAGACTGCCACCGCCGAAAACATCGCCGCCTTATTCTTCAAAAAGGTATACTCACAATTCAGCCTATACAATAAAATCATCTCCGATAGAGGCCCACAATTTGCCTCCTCCTTCACAAAAGAACTTGGTCGTATCCTCGGATATGACCTATCCCTCTCAACCGCCTACCACCCCCAGACTGACGGAGAAACCGAACGTGTGAACCAAGAAGTAGAAACGTACTTACGGATCTACTGCAGAAGCAACCCCACCTCATGGGCAGAGAACATCACGTTCGCAGAATTCGCACACAATCACCGCCCTCATTCCATAACTAACAAATCCCCATTCTTCCTGATGATGGGCTATGAACCCCGTTCTCTCCCCTCCATCCTAGCCGAAACTGATCTCCCTGCAGTAGAGGAACGCCTTCGACTCCTCACGTTTGCTAGAAATGAAGCCCTCACAGCACATGAATTGGCGCAACAAGTGATGAGATCTTGAACCACCAAGAACTTTACTCCCTTCCAAAAAGGGGATAAGGTGTGGTTAGAAGCACAGAACCTAAGACGCTCCGTTCAAAACCCGAAATTCGCACCAAAAAGAGAAGGACCCTTCGTAATCACGCAAGTCTACTCTCCGTTATCTTACAGACTTAGACTCCCACAAACATGGAAAATACATCCGGTATTCCGTGCCTCACTCCTCTCCCCTTATCGCGAAAACGACATCCATGGGGAGAACTTTCCAAGACCCCCTCTGGATCTAGTAGCATCCGAAGAACAATTTGAAATAGAATGGATATTGAAGCATCGAGGTCTGCCCAAAAACCGTACCTTCTTGATCCGATGGAAGGGCTATCCACCGGAGGATGACTCATGGGAACCAGAGCGGAATTTAAAAAATGCCAAGAAGATTTTGGAATCTTATAAAAAGGCCCATCCCAAGATGTTCCCTTCCCAGACCAAAACCTACCAACGATAACCATGTCTTCCTCTGCAAACACCACTTCGCTCCCCTATGACTTTTCCATCGTCACCCGTTCATCTTACGCCGACCTCTTAGTCCCCTTTGACAATGAAACCCTTACCCACCTCCAAGACCATCTAGAAGACTCTCGTTTGACTATTGCCCTAGACGAAACTCTAGATGAAGACTCTCCCCTAGGACGGATGCTCAAGGCCTATAACCAGAACGCAGCCTTACTAGTGATTACTCATATCTATGAAACAGATCCACTTCCCACCCAGGATATCCCTCAGGCATTTTCCACCCTAGCACTCCGACTCACCGTCCTGCAACAGCACTTACTTGCTGTATTGCATCAACTACAGATGACTGAGCTCATAGATAGCATAGATTTTGCGCTGGAACGGAGGGCCAGAGCGCTTCGCAACCCTGATCGTTCCCAAAGATCCATCTCCCCTCCAGCTATTCCTATTCCTCCCCCTACAGAACTGAACCCCCAAACAGCCATATCCACCCCATCTGCGACATCAGCTCCTCTTACCCCGAGAGAGGAAGAGGCTTTTCAACAAGTAATGAATCAGATCGAACGGGCAAGAATCGCAGAACAGCTTAGGACACAAGAAGGACCAGTCTTACCTCCTAGCCATCCACAGTACCACCGAGCTTGCTTCTTTTGTCGCCGTCTTGGACATCTGAAGCGAGATTGCCAACTCTACGAATGTCCTCACTGCCAACAATATTCTCCAGGACATCTGCCGTCCTTTTGTCCAGCTACTCGACAATCGCCACCCCGAACACTCTCCTCCTCATCATCCTCATCTCCTCGTAGCCAACGAGTTCGAACCAATACACCCTCTTCCACGAGATCATACCATCCTGCACCAGACCGATGGAACGATGAGACGGCGAACCACCTGATCTCCTCAATGAACGAGACCACAGCCTTCATCTCGGCATCTACTGAATGGATGAGGGAACAGATAAATCAATTCAACAAGAGGTTCAACGAACAGATAGCTGCGTTACACCGAGAACCCAGTCCAACACCTTCTGACCAAGCCAACGCAGGATGGGGAACCCCGGCCTGGGAGAACGAAGAATCCACATTAGTAGGATCTTCCACCTTATCTACCATTTCCACCCTCCCTCCTACCACGGTGACCACGTCGTTCATTGACTATGTCACTCCCCCCACCACCGACCCCACTGATTATGACGATCCTATTGACGATGTAGGATACAGGAACCTCACCAGTTCTCCAGTCTTCCCTTCCCTTCGAGAGTTCTTTTGAAAATACGGTGATTTTCACCGTACTAAGGAGGTAATGTTACGTTTTCTTCTTTCTTACCCCTATATTCGTATATCTTTCCCTGATATTCCCTTTTTCTACCGTATGATAACCTTTCCTTGACCTTGACTGTTTATCTCACGATCCGGACACTATCTCCGTTCTAGGCACTAGTTATTCTTTTGCCTCATGTTCCCTTTTCTTCCCTTCCTTGATGGTTGCCACGATACAATAGCTATGACTCGACATGACTCACTATGAGTCATTCCACAGTAGGACACAGCTTGGTCCATGTACCGACAGAATACCTATTTAGACTAGCGACCGAGTACATAGATTCCCCAAGTAGTTTCTCTCTTGTATCTTGTGACCTACTCGTCAATAGATCCATTAGTTTCTCCAACGTTTACTCAGTAAACCACTTGGACGTTCTACTTCACCGATACAAGATCCAAGACCTCCGGCTTGCGAGGCAACGATACCTTCAGATCGAAGGCCCAGATCCAGAACCCTTTTACAAGGGCTACGCTCGTTCCTACCTGGACCAAGCGTAACACCTTCCCTGCCAGGCAGAAAACATACGACATCATGATGGATGACTTTTGAAAAACATTTTATCCCTTCAACTACAAAGACATGGCCCGAAGAAAAATATAGGACACCATATAGAACCTCCGAGAGAAGGATGGGTTCCAGAACTATATCGCTGATTTCCAATTACATGCTGCACAGTCAGGAGTGACTGACCAGAATACTCTCATTGATGTCTTTGCCCGAGGATTAGATCCTTGTCTATCCCAGATGATCCTTTCATCCGCCACTGTCCCCAATACTCTCACTGGATGGGTCACTGATGCTGCCAAATTCCATGCACAACAGCAGCATATTGCTGACCTCCATCGAGGAGGGACTCTTGCAGCTTATCAAAGAGACCCCAATGCGATGGAAGTGGATGCCATTACCCTCTCCCCTGCCAATTGCACCAAGCATATCAGGGAAAATCACTGCTTCCTGTGCCACAAAGTTGGGTGTTGGATGGGAAAGCATCATGGAGAAACAAGGAATTTGCCCTCGGTCCGCCCCCCGTTCCGTCCCACTTCCAACAGATCCTTCCCCTCTTCCTCTTGACCCTTCCCTCCTTGACCTTTGCCCTGTTACGTTTTTGCTAGCCAAGTGGCTGCAATCCAGCTTTCCTAAGCCTTTGTCATTGCTCATCTAGCAATGGGCTTAATCGTAGTCGCCCTGACATGTTCCTATTGAATAGAACGTGATACTCTTACCGAGAACTCCCCGGTATCGTGGACTGATCGTCTATTGGCCAATATCTCCTTCGCACATGCTTCCTCTGTCTGAATAGCCGTGACACTATCATCAGACCATTATGAAATCCATCTGATAAGAAGTCCCGATCAGGCGTACCCTTGACCCTGATCTATATCCGTACACGGTGTGGAACACCGTGCTTCTATGATCCGCTGGAACGCCATTCCATGCTTCTCTGTTCCCTCGGGGTTCCTTCACGTTCCACCTCGAGGCTAAATGCCTTCTGTAGTAGATATAGGGTTCTACAGGTCTTAGGGTATTTCCATACGTGTACTTGGTCTGTGCGCATATCCCTGTAGTATATAAGATAGGTACAAGTAGTCAGATGAGCTCTAAGCTCATCTTTAGCTTACCACCATGTCACTACCCTCCTTGCCACCTTGGGCAATATATCCCTTTCCTCATTGTTTGTCATCACCATTGCCCAGACCACAGCAGTATGAAGCTGTAAGCCTGTGGTCAGTAAGTCCAAGAGAATTGACCTCAAGTGTGAGCAAGTACAACATCAGTAGTTCAGCGACACATCATCATGATCGCTTCCCATGGCATGGTCGTAACATGCCCCACCCCCCAATGCAGACACCACCTAGCATAAGAACAATGTCTAGCGACCCACCAGAAGTACCACTACAGCCAGGCATGCAAATGCCTGCTGCTGAATTAACAGATTATGTCTTGTCTCTTATCGAGAAATGGAATACTCTAGTGAACATTTGTGCCACTTTGAAGGCCATGTATGAAGAGGAACAAGAAGACCCCCAAGCTATGGATATAGCAAGACTTACTGTCTAGGGTTTTTAAACAGGAGGAAAGGCCAGTCGACGCCTTCTCCTCCTATTTCGAAAGTAGCAGCCATGTACTCTAGCCAGAATGACAAGAATGCCATGTGAATCCCTCTTTCTCTGTCTACTGCTACAAAGAAAGTCAACCTCCTCGCCCTAGTGGATAGCGGGGCTTCTGGAAATTTCATTGATAAAGCCTACGCACAACGACTACACCTTCCCCTTCTACCTCTTCTCCCTCCTCTCTGAGTCAACAACATAGATGGAAGTCGGAATGGAGGAGGTTCTATCCGATGGAAAGCAAGGATCCTGCTTACATTCCAGGACGTCTCCTAGATAGATGAACTTTTAGTAATGAACCTGGGAAAAGAACAAATTATCCTTGGTTTCCCTTGGTTGTAAAGAACAAACCCAACCATTGATTGGACAATGAACACAATTCACCTGCCACCTTCCATGCTCAATGAAATCAATGAACCACCTCTCATGCTCCAATTCCTCTCTGCCTCTCTCAACTCAAAGATTGCTTGACGACTCGCACAGAGAGAAAGACTGAAAAAGGAGATGAGTATCATCAAAACCACCATTGCAATGGATCTCACCCAGAAGAGTGAGAAAGTGGAACAGACTCTCCCCTCATTCATAGCCAACTACCATGACGTTTTTGGTGAACTGACGGCAGGAACTCTACCACCATCTCATTTGTTTGACCATGCCATCACCCTCACCCCAGACTTCTCTCCACGAGTGGCCAAAACCTATCAGCTTAACCCTCAAGAAATGGCCGCTTGCAGAAAGTTTCTTGATGAGAATCTCTGAACTGGTCAAATAACCCCCTCAATGTCACCCCAAGCCTCTCCCTTCTTCTTCATCCCAAAGAAGACTGGAGACCTATGACTATGTCAAGATTACCGATATCTGAACGAGCATACGGTTAAGAATGCTTATCCCCTTCCCCTCATTCCAGAACTCATTGATAAGCTTCGAGGGTCTCATGTGTTTACCAAGATGGACATCCGATGGGGGTATAACAACGTCCTCATTAAACCAGAAGACCGATGGAAGGCTGCCTTTATCACCCCTTTTGGTTTGTTCGAACCTACTGTCATGTTCTTTGGATTATGCAATTCTCCTGCCATCTTTCAAGCCCTGATGAATCACCTCTTCCGCAATTATTTGGCCCAGGGGTGGCTAGTCATCTACATGGACAACATTCTGATTCATTCGACAGAGTTGGAAATCCATCACCTCCGCACTCGGCTTGTTCTAGATTGTCTGTGAGAACACTCTCTTTTCCTCAAATTGTCTAAATGCATGTTTGATGCCTCCTCTGTCGAATATCTTGGGTTAATCATCACTCATAACTCTGTCAGGATGGACCCAGTCAAACTCTCGGCCATCACAAGTTGGACCCCTCCATCAACGGTCAAGAGGGTTTGCTCATTCTTAGGGTTTTGTAACTTCTATTGGAAGTTCATCCCCAGTTTCTCCCACCTTGCTGCTCCACTCTATTCTCTCACCCAAACCACCCATCCCTGGAATTGGACTCCATCATGTCAACAGGCCTTTGACACTTTGAAATGCCTTTTTACAACTGTGCCTGTTCTCCTCCTTCCCGACCTGACGGCCCCCTTCTTTGTGATGACGGATGCCTCCCTTCTAGCTATGAGAGGTGTTCTCATGCAATGTGATGTCAATGGGGATCTCTATCCCTGTGCTTATCTCTCCCATACACTTTCCCCCACTGAGCACAACTACGACATCTATGATTGCGAACTCCTTGTGGTCATTCACGCTCTCGCGGAATGGAAACATTATTTGCAGGGGACTGGGTTGTCCATCATGCTTTATACTGACCACAAGAACCTAGCGTATTTCAAGCAGCCTCATTGTCTTTCCTGATGTCAAGCTCATTGGATGTTGTTCCTCCAGGATTTTGATCTTCATTTCTCTGTCCAACCAGGTTCTGCAATGGGTCCAGCTGATGCCCTCTTGCATTCCTCCTCCTCTGACATCTCTGCCGACAATGCTGACACCACCCTCCTCCTCCCCACTCTTTTCATTAACCTCATTGATTCTGCCCTTCAAACCAAGATCTCCCTCTCTACTCTCTTAGACCCTTTGGTCCTCACTGCTCTTGACCATATGCACGAAGGCTCCTCTCTTTTCCCTCACTCCTCCCATCTTGACTGGTCCTTCGAGGACGGCCTTCTCTACTTTCAATCCTGTCTTTACGTTCCCCCTTCCTTGCGTCACACCCTCATTTCTTCTATCCACACCTCCCTGACTGGTGGTCATGGTGGCCAATTCTGTACTCTTGCACTCCTCCAATGTGACTATTGGTGGCCGGGTATGTCCACCTTTGTCTGCTCTTTTGTCACCGGCTGTCCTGTCTGCCAGTTGTCCAAGCCGCTCACCTCCCCTGTCGTCCCCCCTCTTTCTCCCCTTTCCTCCTCTGCGACTCGCCCCTTCCAGCAACTCTCAGTTGATTTCGTCTCTGGGCTTCTCCTTGTCAGTCCTTTTGATTCTATCATGGTCATGGTCGACCATGGGCTTACTAAGGGGGTAGTTTTCATCCTGTGTTCAAAATCGATTGATGCTGCTGAGACTACCGCACTCTTTTTCCATCATATTTTCCCCTATTTTGGTCTACACAACTGGCTTATCTCAGATCGGGGTCCACAATTTGCTTCTACCTTCGCTCGTGAGCTGGCCTGCCTCCTTCACTATGATGTCGCATTATCCTCAGCCTATCATCCCCAAACTGATAGAGAAACGGAACATGTCAATCAGGAATTGGAAATATACCTACACCTCTTTTGCAGCAATGAACCCACTTCCTGGCCTGACTTCCTCCCATTGGCCCAATTCCATCACAATTCCTCCATGCATTTGTCCACTAAACAATCCCCTTTCTCTCTCATCTTGGGCTATGACCCACGGGCATATCCAGCCCTCAGAAAAACATTCATCCCTGCCTTAACCGATCAGATGAACAAATTGGGCAAGGCATGACTAGAAGCGTCTGCTGCACATGAATTAGCCCAACAATTGATGAAAACAAGAATCTGCAGCAAGTTCTATCCATGGAAAGTCAGAGATAAGGTGTGGCTCAAGGCTTCTAATCTCTGACAAAGTATGCCATGGAGGAAGTTCAACCTGTTAAGGGAAGGCCTCTTCGTTATCACTCAAGTGATTTCCTCTGTGGCATATTGCTTACAACTTCCCCCAACATGGAAGATCCACAATGTCTTCCATGCTTCACTTCTCTCCTCCTTCCGCACTACCCCCGAATTTGGAACTCTGATGCTTCGACCCCCGCTGGAGATTATAGATAATGAAGAACAGTGGAAGGTAGAATGTATCTTATAGCATCATGGAGGAAAAGGTCAATGGAGTTACCTTATCAAATGGAAAGGATACTCCCACACTGAAAATACCTGGGAGCCAGAACAGAATTTATCCAGAGCACGGACCACTCTCCTGACATATAAACAACAGCATTCATTGTAGGAGAACGTCAGTCCCTTCACCCTCCTTCTTGTTGAATGCCAGCCATCCACCACCTCTCAAACATCATGTCAGAAGCATCCACTGCCCCCATCCTTCCTGATCCCATTCCTCTCCATGCCAACCTTCTCCCAATCTTCCCTCACCGTCTTCTCTTTGGCGCTGTCCTCCAGGATGCTGTTCTTATGATGTCAATTGTAAACCACCCCCTTGCTGATGAAGCCATGTTGGAAGCATGCAACCTCTACCTCATGTATTCAACTCTCCATCTTGTCATGCACCAACTTACTCCTCATGACCGCCCTCCTGCTTTGGCAGTGGAAGGAAGCATCTGTATTGCATAGGTGCACATCCAAACCTTGGACCTTTTGTTCCTTCTGCGATTCAGTGACATCGTAAACATGTTCCTATATGACTTAGTTGCACCAATCTTCACCCCTCTTCTGCGAACTCTTCACCCAGGAGCATTGAGAATTTACTTGACCCAAGATGACGACCCAGTCCTCCCTTATACTCACTCTGCCCATTCTCTTGCTCCATCCTCCATGCCACTTCCTCGTCAGCCAGTCACCAACTCTCCTCCTTCTTCACCTCCTACCTCGTCTCCCTCACTGCCCCCTCTTGTCCTCCCAACATTGCCAGACACCCGTCAGACTCCCACACTGGCCCCTTGTTGCCAACTCAGATGATGAACCATCACTTCATCCTTCGGATTATCCACTTCCCCTATCTGTCAACAAACATTCCTACACCAGTCAGGAACCCAGGCAGACCCCATTGATGTGGATGTCCCGACAACATGGGAGAGCTACTGTGTTCATTGTGGAGAATACAACACACATCTGGGCATTCATTGTTCAAGCTACTCCTGCCCCGTTTGTCAATAAATTGCTCCCAGACATGCAAAGGAGAATTGCCCCTCAGGAATCTGCACCACCTGTGGGCATACACATGGCTGGGCATCCTGTCCTCCCCCCGACTATAACGCAAAGACAGAAGACGATGACTTCTATGAACCAACTCCTCTTCCAGTCGAAGACCACGATGAACGGGATGAAGCTTGGACAACCAAGGGTCAATACTAAGGTAATGAAGTATCAGTCAGGTGACTGATGTCTAAAGCAGGAGCTTTTGTTACATTTTTCTCATTTTTCCTCTTTGCTCCCCTATGGTCGTTCTTATTGTTCTTATCATGATCAGATCTCCCTTTATCAATGGACACTATTTTCCTTCTAGGCAATGATCGTTATCTTGCCTCATTTCCCTTATCTGATCCCTATTTGATTACTATCACCCCAAACCCCAACCGATCCTAATCATAGCCCCATAGATCGCTATGATAATGCTTAGTCAGGGTGGTCTGTGCACTGCTGGGAGTAGTATAAGTATGTAGTGCCATGTACCAGTAGCGGTAAGCTAGTTCTATGCAATACCACATAGTTTCTAGACTTGTCCTCATCACTAAGAGACTTCGTCTCAAAGCCTTGAGTAGTATCTTTCGACTTCACCATCGACAAGATACTTGAAGCATAACACCCAGGAAGTAGAGGCTTGTGATCCACCCTAAACTGAGGCAGACCGTGGAAGTTGATAGGGGTGAGACATCATTTAGCGGCGCACAGCAGCTCACCAATTGATGTCGAGAGAAGTGGAGAGAGATGGAAGTGAGGAATATGACGTGTGTGGTTGGACGCGTGCGAAAAGCAAACACCAACAGGTAGAGTTGGAGGGGGAACGGAAGTAAGGGAGATAAAGAATCTGTGAAAGAACCATTGAAGAGATAGGGCGGGAAACCCTAGAGTAGAAAGCGGACAGGACGGTTGTCGCTAACACTGTCTGGCTGTACAAACACCTTCACTTGTTACCCCGGAGTGATCACAGGGGGGACTATATGTATCGTCTATCCCTAGACATCTGGGTTGATGTCACCCAAAAACCAGCCCTAGTGCACTATGGGCGAAAGCAACATTATTTGTATTTAATGACCCTTCAGAACTCCCAGCATTGGCTGAAGCCTTGTCTGCGACTGGGGAATATCAGGTCTATGCCAAACGAGCATATGAATAGTGTGGTACCAGTGCTAGTCTGGTCCTTTCATGATAAAGGATACGGGTGACGTTTACAATGGCTAGTTGGTTTCCCCTTAAGCCTGGGGTCCGGCTGTAACCAAGAGTAGTAATGGCGCAACCGCGATGGAGTGATGAGGATGTCAGGAGCATGAAGAGCACTGTTAACGAAGACGAGTGGGTAGTAGGAGTAGTTTTGGTACTATGACAGGGATCACACTACTAGGCACTCGAAAAGAGGCTTTGCAATGCGGTATGGATTCAAAGTACCAAAACTAGGTTACAAGATGACTATGCTACAGCTTATATACTAACTAAGGCTATGCTACACATGTCCAGTGCATGGCACAGAGATTAACTAAGAATGTTCTTTAATATTCTGTGATTGATGAAAAGAAGAGTGAATAGTGAAGAGGTGAAAGGGTGAAGTAATGTGATTACAAGAAAGAGAAGAAAAACCTTTCAATGGGTTGCAAAGTAACTATAGAAAGATGAGTTGTGAAAGTAACTATGGTAAGTCTAACATAAATCAGAGACAAGGGTGGGATGTCTAACACAAGGGTGGTATGTGATATGAACTGGAGGAATGTGATGATGGCTCAATTGTAGTGAAGTAGGAGTACAGACAGTAGCTGCAATGCAGATTTTTTTCTACACACCTGGTCACTCAGACTTGAGCTTATATCCTCTGTATTCAACCAGTTTAGTTTCATGTTTTCTAGCCAGGAGTCACTGCATGGCATTCAACAATGTGCTCAGCCTGGTGCTACACTGTACTGTGCCTGCATAGTATAGACATGTGCCAGCTTATACAGGACACTGCCTTCAAGCAATGTGTGGGAGACCATACCCAACATTCCCAGCAACCATTCCAGCTGTTTAGTCTCAGATGAGGATAACACCCAATCACAATCTCATCAGTCATTGCATGTGTGAGAGCCATTCAATTCGGGCGTTGTCTTAATTCGAGGTGAGGCGAGGCGAGGTGGTGTTGACGTCAGGGTTTGGTTAGGTATGGTGACCTCACCTCGACCTCACCTCAAGTTCACCTAGTCAACACTTGTGACTGTGCTATGAAACCTCTTCCAAGAAGTTATCAAGCATGACATTCTGCATCAGTACTACTATGGAAAGTGTTAACTGGATCGAGTTCTCATGAACATATTTTATTCTCATACCGCCAGGTTTTTGACAGGACAGGTCACACTTCCGACTCTTTGGATTCTCTTAGCACTACTCACATGATCCAAGAAAGCCTGTGGTTGCATTCACTTTTCTCTGAACTTTCCTTTCCTTTCACTTCTTCCAACTATTTACTTAGACAACACCAGTGCAATAGCACTCTCTACTGCTGCAAAATTCCATCAATGCATGAAGCATATAGACATTTAGTATCGTTTTATTTGCTTCCATGCTGACAATAGAACTTCTACTTTAGTTTAAATTTCATTCCATCATAACATCGCAGACACTCTTACATTACCACGCTACTTTTGACGAGCTTCATTCCTCTCTTCATCTCTTGTCCTACTGCTCACTACACCTCACCTTTGTCTTCGCTCGTCACATCACTTGTCACGTTATCAGTCACGAACTTTATCGCTCGCAACTCTCGCACCTCAGCGATCTCCACCATCAGTGATCGCGGAGTGATACATTGCATAGCTCGTACAATATCCATCGCACCGGACAGCCGAGGAAGTGGCGGCGACGAAGTCAGCCATGCGAACGAGATGCTTGACGGAGAGGTCGACGGTGATGAGTGCAGCGGCGACGCAATCGCACGCGCGCAGAGGAAGTGCGCAGATATTGAAATCGCGCCGGGTGGCAGCGATACCGTCGAAGTCGAACGAAGTGCAAGCATCGCACACGGACGCACAGACGCGAGTATCGACGAACGGTTCGGTGGAGAACACAGAGAGGTGCGGGAATTGAGGGAGAGTATACCCCCGTGAACGGCAGCACGTCGATCGAGGGGGAGAGAGAAAACATGTCGACGCACAAGTGATCGACGTCTGCAGCTAATGAAAATAACCAGCACACCCCAGACGACAGTGACGTCGTACCACGAGTGTCCCCCGCACCCCCCGCACCCCCAAATCCACCTGACTGGACCGTACACGAACAGAACAAGCCTTCGAGCTAAGAGCTTGAGGGGAGTCGAATAGGTCGAACGGACCGAGTGGGAATGGAAGCGCGCACGGCGCGGTTACCAGTGTCGGAGCGGACACGTCGGAAGTGTTGTGGAGCGACGCGGATGCCTGTACCAGGCAGAAGAAGGCGCTACAGGATGTCAGGGAACGGTTAGAGCGGCAGGTGGAGAACTCGCTTGTAACAGCTCAAGGCAGATCAGGCAACCGGAGCGGTGAAATGGCCACATACAACCACTCACCAGGCACCGGAGAACGCCCAGATGACGACGGCAACGAGCGAGTCGACGGGTCGAGCGCGCAGCGTGCAAGTAAGCGAGTCGGGAGCTGTCGAGAGCGGCAGGACGTGCGTTATTGATGTAGACGGTGTCCAGGGAGCTATGGAGGGCGGTGGAGACGGTCGCGTCGCCAGTACTGACGCACGGAGTCGAAGTCGAGGCGGACGTGATGATTGGGGCGACTGAGCTGAACCGAATGACATCGGGCGCGATATGAAGTGCGATAACGATGGTAACAGTGACCGAACGGCTGTGAGGCAAGGCTGGGCGGATGGCGCAACGAGCGGTGCACGCTGCGAGTTGAGACGACTTGAAACGCGATCGCTAGCTGAAGGCGAAGCGAGTCAGCGCGAGCACTGTGGACGGTCAACTGCGCACATACCTGGGCCATCCACGTCATCCATCAACCACTGCAAGCGGCCTACAGGTTGACCGAACCCACCATGCCGTTGAGTAAAGTTAAAATTGAATATTAGCAAGATCAGCGCAAGAAGAACTCACCGAGGCGAGCGGCCGCGTCAAGGCCGAATCGGGCGAATCGGGGCAATTGAACAGATTGTAAATCGACTAGAGGCGATATCTGAGCGAACACAAGGCAAATCGCGCAAGCACGGCCAGTAGAGGCAGCCTCCACATGACTGAGGCGGATATCGCGCACAAGTAGAACATCGCAGATGCAATCAGGAAAGCTGTATGGTCCGGGGTGCCGGTGGACAAAACTTTCGATTCGTGTGTGATCGCTTTCAACGCCACAATATTGCTTTGGGACAGGTGATGAGATTCCAGTAGCAAGCTTTCGCTTTATGCTTTCGTGCTCACTTTCGTTTTCGTTTTCATTTTTCGCTTTTGCTTTCCCCCTCAATCCCATTTTGTTTTATGCTTTCGTGCTCACACTCACCTTCTCCTTCAGTCACGTGATCCTTTCGCATGCAGATATACCTCCCTCAAAAGCCGTCGTCGCCAAACCCGCAGCACGGGTCGAAACTGCCCACTTTTTGCAGAAGCAAAGCCGCGACCGGTCGAGGTCGTCGATGGATCCAGCAGATGTGGTGGTCGGCATCTGCGTTTCATCCACCACACTCGCATCGTGACGTGGACGAAAATAATTTATTTAAAAACAAACAAAATCGAAAGAAAATGGGGAACGAAAAGCGAAAAACGAAACAAAAACTGAAAGAACGAAAGAATAGATGAATGTCGCTTGTGTTTGACGGGAGCAGCCGGACAATTTTTTTTTCACCGATCGTGTTTATATTTGTTTTTTTTCGCTTTCGTTTTCGTTTTCTCTACCCGTTCGGTAGGTGACCACAGGTTTACTTAATCAGCGCTTCATTCGTAGTAACTAGTAGGGCAAAGGTCAGTTACTTATCTCAATACACAGTGTATACTAACTAGGGCAAAGCCTTACCCTACCTGAGCACCAAACTGCTCTAAGGGCGTTCTTTTGTACATATTTTATACTCACACCACCAGGTTTTCGACAGGACAAGTCGCACGTCCGATTCCTTAGAGGCCTATTCCCCTTGCGGCATAATCTGACTCTTGATACACTTGGAAGCTCGCAACGCAGATCTGATTTCTGCCGTTCGCCACGACATCGCAGAAATTCGCTTGGTCTATGGTGCTGGCACGCACTCGCCAGGTGGCAATAAACAACAGCGGTATTGCCTCTTCTCCTGACGTCCGGCGGTCGCCCCAGAAATATCTACCTACCTGTGTTTGTTTCTGTAACACAGCCGTTCACTTGACAACGTGTTCTGCGAGGCGTTCTCCTGCCAGCAGATGCTATACTTTCTCTCCGGTACCAAGGTTCTATAACTCGACGTTACCTCTCCCCATTGGATACACTCCGAGGTCGAATAGCCCCTCGCTTGATCATGCCGTGCGTGGCTATTCCCGTTCCAGGTCGACTCCTTGTTGGAACCCACCCATCATGCGGTCCGAAGCTGGAGACAGGGTATAAAGAACACGCTCGAAGTCGAAATGGGTCAAATCGTGCTTGTGAGCCTCTTTAAAACAACAGCGACCTAGACCTCTCTCCATCCACATACTTTTCTTCTTCTTCATCTACCCTCGCCATGAACCCCTTTCGCATCGTTCTCACCATTTTGAGCGCGTTCGTTCTCTCGGCGCTGGGAGGACCGTTGCTGGCTTCTCGCGCACCTCAGACATCTGGCGAGGTACGTCGAACCCTTTCACATCTGCTTTTTTGGGGGGCGTTCATGAGACGATGTGCGGATGATGTAGGCGACATGGTACGATGCCGGCCTCGGTGCATGCGGGAACACAAACACGGACAGTGATCCCGTCATCGCCATCTCTTCGGAATTATTTGGCTCGGGAGAACATTGCGGTCAAGTCCGTTGTAACGTTTTCGTGCTCGGCGCTTTTATCTGACTCGATTTTTCAGTGGATCACTATCACGGACGCGAGCACACAACAGACGGTCAGCGGTCAGGTTGAAGATAAATGCCCGGGCTGCGACGCGACCCATCTTGGTACAGTGTTTTCTTTTTTTAAGGAGCCAGGTTTTGATAGGATGTGAAAAGATTTGTCCAAGTCACTCTTTTCGCAGCTGGCTGACCCGAGTGTGGGCGTTTTATCTATCAATTGGTCATTCGAGTGAAGCGACGGGTCGCCCTTTTGAATGGATAAACAAATAAATAGATCGATTGATTTGCTTCCTAATGGCGTGCCAGCCTTAATTTACAGATAGTCATTGTATTTATTCTAACATAATATTATTTGATGTAGTTCGTTTTTTTTGTTGGTCTGTTATGATTGGTAAGCACCACCAATCTAATGACGACATGACAAACATGACCAAAAATAAACATGACGCAGAGAACACACCTGTCGCTGATGATCACAAAGAGAAGAAAGACAAACTTGCATCCCACTCGAATATTAGCAAGATCAGCGCAAGAAGAACTCACTGAGGCGAGCGGCCGCGTCAAGGCCGAATCGGGCGAATCGGAGCAATTGAACAGATTATAAATCGACTAGAGGCGATATCTGAGCGAACACAAGGCGAATCGCGCAAGCATAGCCAGCCAGTAGAGGCAGTCGCCCCCCACATGGCATAATATGACTGAGGCGGATATTGCGCGCAGGTAGAACGTCGCAGATGCAATACGGACACATCAGGAATGCTATATGGTCCACAAGCAACATTCATCTAAAGGGTATTTAGTTCAATTATTTAGATTTCGTTGGTGGGTGTAGTGTCGTTGGCAGAATGCTGCTATTCTGCCAATGGCAAAGACCACAATGGCAGAATTTGGCAGAATGTCAGTGGTACGAACTTGGCTACAACACGATGTCGGAGCACAAAAAAAAAACAGCATACAGTACATCTTGTATCTACCCTACATGATATGTCAAGCAAGAATTCCACGGGCAGACCTCCTGCAAAGATACACTTGACAATAAATCAAATGCCAGTACTATAAATGCAAGTACTGCAGGCCAAATGGAATGGGCAGTTGGATTGAAGGTCATGATGACAAACTACTGAAACATATTCTTGTTGGTATCAATCCAGGATTAGCCCATAACCTGACAAAAACATTTACATGGGTCCCACCTCTGGCTGCACAGTCTGAATCCAGTGATAATTTGGATTACCTTGCTGGTCCTGAGGCTGTCACAGACAAGGAATTGAGCAGTGCTTTTGATGCACTGAACATGAGAAATGAGACACAGGGACTGGATTAAGTTCAAGCAGTCCAGCAGATCCGGAGTGCAAACTTAATGGGAATGAGGTACTTGAGGGCCAGGTATTCAGTCAGGGTGAGTTGGAGGTTGTAAACGAAGGTACGCAACCTATGGGATTTGTCGAAAATATCTCCGTGCTCGATGAGTCGGGAGACGGTCATTAAGATGCTATCATCCGAAGGTGTCACGTTGTCACAGTAGTCTACATATGGTCAAATTGTCGTCAATTGCTTGTTACCATTTCTCGACAAGTTCTGCCATTCTGCCAACTGCCATTTTGCTGTTTCACTGGCAGACTCCACCTCAAAACAATTCTGCCCACAACAACCATGGGTGTAAATACACCCGTCGTTTGACAGGTAGGCGGCCACAGGATTACTTAGTCAGCGGTTCATTCGTACGTGAGCGCTCACTCTTTTAGTTGACTAGGGCAAAGGTCAGTTACTTATCTCTATACGTAAAGTCCACTAACTAGGGTAAAGTGGGCACCAAACTGTTCTAACAGCGTCCTATTGTACATATTTTATACTCACATCGCCAGGTCTTTGACAAGACAAGTCACGTCCTATTTTAGAGGCCAATCGGCACAATCTGACTCTTGATTCCCATTACCGCTAGACAACTGGAAGCTTGCAATGCCGATCTGATTTCTGCTGTTGACCGCGACATCGCGGAAATTCGCTCGGTCTATGGTGCTGGTGCGCACTCTTCAGGTGGCAATAAACAACAGCTTCCTCCCGACGTCCGGCAGTCGTCTCAGAAACATCTACCTGTCTGTGTTTGTTTCTGTAGCACAACCGTTCAGTTGACAACGTGTTTTGTGAGGCGTTCTCCTGCCAGCGGATGCTGTACCTTTTCTCTGGTACCAAGGTTCTATAATTCGACGTTACCTCTTCCCGTTGGATACACGAATAGCCCCTCGCTTGATCATGTCGCACATGGCTATTCCAGTTCCAGGTCGACTCCTTGTTGGAACCCACCCGTCATGGCCCGGCCCAAAGCTGGAGACAGGGTATAAAAACGCGCTGGAAATCGACATGGGTCAAATCGTGCTTGTGAGCCTCTTTATCTGAGACAACAGCGACCTAGACCTCTCTCCGTCCACATACTTTTGTTCTTCTTCCTCTACGCTCGCCATGAACCCCTTTCGCATCGTTCTCACCGCTTTGAGCGCGTTCGTTCTCTCGGCGCTGGGAGGACCGTTGCCAGCTTCCCGTGCACCTCAGACATCTGGCGAGGTACGTCGAACCCTTTCACATCTGCTTTTTTTGAGGGCGTTCCCGAGACGACGTGCGGATGATGTAGGCGACATGGTACGATGCCGGCTTTGGTGCGTGCGGGAACTACAACACGGACAGTGATCCCGTCATCGCCATCTCTTCGGAATTATTTGGCTGGGGGGAATATTGCGGTCAAGTCCGTTGTGATGTTTTTGTGCTTAGTGCTTTTATCTCACTTGATATTTCAGTGGATCACGATCACGAACACGAACACACAACAGACGGTTAGCGGGCAAATTGAAGATGAATGCCCGAGCTGTGACGCGGCCCATCTTGGTATAGTGTTTTCTTTTTTGAGGAGCCAGGTTTTGATAGGATGTGAAAAGATTTGTCCAAGTCACTTTTTTCACAGCTGGCTGACCCGAGTGTGGGCGTTTTATATATCGAGTGGTCACTCGAGTGAAGCGATGGGCTGTCCTTTTGAATGGATAAATAAATAAATGGATCGATTGATTTGCTTCCTAGCCAGCCTTGAATTTATGATGTGGTTTTTACTTCGTTTTGTCTGTGTTATGTGAAGTGTTGTATATACCAATCAATAACACAATTCTAAAGCACACCAATCTAGTGACGACAAGACACAGACGAACATGACCAAAAAGAAAAAAGACGCAGAGAACACACACTTGTCGCTGATGATCACACAGACAAGAAAGACAAACTTGCATCCCACTCCACAAGCCATCACACCCCTGCCAACTGGGTCAACACCGACACCACCTCTTTGGGGTCCAACTTCCACTTGGCATCTGTCCCCTTCCGACTCGTCGACACCGTCTCCGCGTTATCCAGCTCGTTCAACCGCGTTAGCAGTTTCTCATCCCCGCTCACCGCAAATACACCACGTGTCTCGTCTCCACTCGTTCCAGTATGCTCATCCCCATCCACGTCAGCCATGTTCCGTCCCCACCCACTCCCATTCGCCATTCCAGACAGCGTCACCGCCAACCCGCTCCGAGGCGACTGCGCCGGACCACCAGGATGCAGAATCGCACCCACCGCCGTCGACCGTGAGATGTTGTTCGGGAGGACGAGGAACGAGTTCGCACCAGGAATGATGCGCAGACCGTATCGTTCACCAAGACTGTCAAAGATGTGGTTTTGTGCCTCCGCCGCCTGACGGCGTGCCCATTGGCGATCGGGGCAATCGCTCGTCGGCCCGGTCCAGAATCGCCAAACGATCGAGGCCTCACGCTCTTCTACAAATGCACCAGGTGTGCGTTCCGTGAACTAACAGAGCGGGGAATCGATCTAGTAAACGATGGACGGAGAACGAGAGCACAGATACACTCACATAATTGAGAATTTCGACACAAGGACCCTTCCATGTGAAATTGAGGTTCGCAACCATATCAACCCACATCGCAGGCGTCTTCCTGCTCCCTCTCGTCTTGACAAAACATCCATTCTCTGCAACAATGCCCACGCCAGGGACGGCCGCCGCAATCTTATCTAGCACACCCCTCACCGGCAATCCACTCAACAGCCACACTTCGTTCCTCGGGTTGTCCGAGAACTGCTTGAGCAATTTGAGGGTCTCTTGCTGAGGTTCGAAAGGTGCGAGCAGACCGGCACGAGACATATCGCGGATCCAAATTGCACCCTCAAAGTCGAGCAATAAAATCCGTTTCGACGAATGTTTGTATCGCGGGAGAAGACGTGCCATTTCAACAACGGGGACCATGGAGAGGTCTGTCTGGGCGGTATGTTCCGTGTGGGCACGGAGACAGCGGGTGAGGAACGATGTAACAAAAGCTTGTGCAGTCTGAGTGACAACATGATTGTGCAGGTCTTCCCAGCGAGACGATGCCTCGTCATCACTCATCGTCAGTGCCTAAGTCTACGTGAGCCCATCGTACATGGGTCGAGGAAACAAGCCTACCTGGTAAATAGCATTGGCGGTACCGCGCGTATCGTACGGGTTGATGGCAATGCAAGAACGGAACCCCGAATAGCTATATGATCCAGTGAACTACATAGAAAACCTTCAGAATCCAGCCAAATCCATGTGCTGCTAAGCATACCTCGCTCAAAATAAGGGGTCTATGTCTGTCTTCCTGGCATTCCACAAACTCGTGGGTTCGGAGAGCCATTCCCTCCCGTAAACTCGTGACGAGAAATGCGTCTGCTACCGTCAGCAAAGCAAGATACTGACTGAAAGTGACTTCTTGTGTGTGCAAGAAAACGATGGGCTGATAAGTTAGCGTCGAGAACGCTGCGTTAACACGGGCGACCGAGTCTGAGACACCACCTGCCACTTCATTGGACTCAGTGGTTTGGAGTGCAACCTGAATGAGAACGACCTGGAACGCATGATCGTGTTAGCAAATGCATCATGAACACCTGTGAACACTTCACCTTTCCCTGAAACTCTGGATGTTTCTTGAGAAAACGCTCAAAAGCCACAATCTTGTGTCTGACACCCTATGCAGATTACACATCATAGAACCGCTCGGCAAAACTCATACAAACGAACCTGAACCTCATCAAGCTTATCCCGCCCGACAATCATCTTCATGCCAGCATACCGCTGCCTGAGAAGCTGAACCCAATACTGAACGTCAGGTTCGCGTCTACTCTATCGTGTCAGTGTCCGTCATCGGCCCTGAGAAGGGTCCGTCCAAAGAGAGATCAAACCCACTTCTTCTCCCTCAGGGCATTGACATCAATGCCCATCGGAAAGGCGCCAACATCGACGAACCGGCCTCTATGAGCACCAGCACCACCCCCAAAGGTACCTTCGACCTGGATGCCTTTCGGGAGTGCCTCCAGGGCGAGAATGCGGCTGACTGTCTGCCTGAAATGGCGTGCATAGTTTGCGGTTTGGAAGCCGACGAGATCCGCAGCGACAATGCCGCGTAGGAGGGATTCCCGTACGGAGAGACACCGGAAGATCTCGGAAGAAGGGAACGCGACGTGGAGAAAGAAACCGATGGGAGCATTGGCAAGCTTGGCATTCGCACGGAGGAGTGCAGGGAGAAGCATGAGATGGTAGTCATTCACCCAGACTGCAAACGAGATGAACACACGAGCGAGAAAGTGAACGGGGCACTCACTGATGTCGCCTTCACGATAGTTGGCAATGATGACTTCTGCAAAACGCTGGTTGACAGACATGTATTGTTTGAATGACGCGCTCTCGTAAAACAGCTTTGTCTTTGGCGCATCGGGGACTGCATAGTGCAAACAAGGCCAGAGGACCTGTACGCGATGGTAAACGGTGGTGACGGGAAGCACCATGCATGACGAACCTGGTGACAAAACTCATCATAGCAATTTTCAAACTCTGCATCCGGGATCCAGACGGGCACGCTTGCACATAGCTCACGCATCCGCATGTCGATGCTGTTGCGCAGCTCCGGACAGAAGCCATCCGTGCTATTGCCCAATGTTCCAACCCATAGCTTCTGCGTGAGTCGATCCTTGACGCTGTCTACGGCGTTCTTGAGACCGCCGTTACAGTGCGAATTGGGAGCCGTATGCCATGCGAGGTGAGCCTCACCACGAGAAGAAGGGTAACCATCTGTGGGGCGGCGTGAGGAAGAACGCGACTGTTTGCGCTGAAGACGAGCTGTGTGTTGGACATCCGTATGGGTCGTTTGGAACTTGCGTGGGCGGGACGAAAACGTGAAGGAACGGTCGAGACTGGGCAAGGGTGGGGGGGATTGGGAGCCATCTGGACTGGCGACGTTGGCTGGTGAACCATTTAGCCTCGGGCTGGCAATGTTGGCAAACTTGGAGAACGGGCTGTTCGTGGTCTCGCTTGGGGGAGTTGCAAGGGGTGTTGTGGCGCGAGACTAGATACTGGTGAAGTGAGTCTGATGGGTTAACGAGAGGTCAGGGGCTTGCCTTGAGATCCTCGACGATACTCTTCAACGGTGGGTTTCCGCCGAGTGACCTCGAAGGTGTGTGACGGAAACGCGGGCTGGAAGACCCATTAGAATGTACGGAGAGCTGAGGAGGAGGCAGGTGTGGGTCTTGTGCATGGATGCTGGGAGTAGGTGGATTTGACTCGCCAAGGACGGCGGTGGTGGGGAGAAAGAGAGAGGCGATGATGACCCGGTGGTTGCGGAGGGAGTTCATCGTCGAGGAAAAGGTAAGAAAGACGACTGTCTTTTTATTGTCTCTAGCAAATGTACAGCTTGGTAAAAACCTGATAAACGACACTCAAACTGGCAATAAATGATTTGGCACGTTCGTGGTCCAATCGATATCATTGCTTAGTACACGTCCGGAACTGGGCGGAACGGCTCAGTCCGACTCGTAGCCCCAATCCAATCCGTAGCCGAGTTTGGCTGTGAGATAGGTAATGTTTCTGTGGCTGGTCGCGTTCATGGCCTCGGAAGCCCGCCGAAGTTTACTTATGGCACCATCCGACCGGAAGTTATCTGTAATGAAAAACATCCGGCCTGCGAGGTCGTTAGTCTTTCTACCAGTGAGATGTGGAGAAGATTCCCTGAGTGAGACTATGGCAGAACTTCTATACCGTTGATCAAGCCCGTCATAGCACCTTCGCAAGCGCAACCATCCAGAACGCGTCGGTTATCTCCTCAATCCCAGAGTTACCGCACCCGCACTTTTACTTCGGCAATCTCGATGTCCCAAAGTATCTTGATCTTCTAATGATACGCACAGAAGTCCGTCCTGGCATCGGATCTCAATGTTTGGCAACGTGAAAACAAAATCACGGTCAAATGGAGGAACAACTTGCTGGCAGTGCCCGCTGGGACGGAGAGAGGTCAACTGGATGAACGTGATTTCATCGCTGCCTAATCTAACTCGGTGGTCTCCATGCCATGAATATTTCCCGCAGCGAATACGTGATTTCTCCCAAGAATGTCGTGTACTTGCTTTCCCCATTTCCCTCAGATGGCATTTGACTCTTCATGATTCGACACCAACAATCCATTTTCGGTGGAACAAAACGTCTTGTCCTATCGGCAGTCGATGGTCAGAATCAGTTCTGCTACTGACCAACTCACAGAAGATGTGGATTCAGAGAGCGGAAAGAATATCACTTAGGTCACACAAGATGAGTTTTTCCTCGTGGGTGATAAGGTGGTGGTCCCGTGGAGAACAGGATAGCAAACGATGGAGTCGATTTGCTGGCGTGTGAAAGTGTCCCAGAATGAGATAGATGGGCGCCGTACTTGAGAGGGAAGTGCATCCGAGTTGACCTCACTATGAACGCGCCATCGGTCAAGGGTCATAGGAGTAATAAAGGACGCATCAACGTCAGCAATGTAAATGATGCCTGCAGCCTAGCGAAACTAGTTAGATAGAGGTGTTCGGCAAAGACTGACCGGTTCAGAACCGCTTACGCTGAATGCATGCCTCAAGGAAGAGCAAGCTATCCCTCTATTCCACATCTTGTAGATTCCTTGCATGCCAATAAATAGGGCTTGGGCTAGGAGGACTAGCGCCGCGGGTCGACGGCATCTCCGAATCTTGTACTGTTTTCCACAAAAATGGCGACACCCGGTGAGTGGACGCAAAGAGCGGGAGCGGTGATCTTAGCTGGTAGCTAAGAAGTAGCATGACCTGAAGACCAGAATGATTCAAACAGTCAGTGCTGGCCAGTCACAGTGACCCCGGCCAAACGATATCTGGATGACCGACAATTGATATTGGTATTGTCTGTTCTGGGTCTGTCTTCAAGCCCTGATCGCACGAAAACTTTGTAGTTGCCCGTTTTTGTAATTCGCTTACACGTTGCATTTCCGAATCATCAAATCTCTTCGCTGTGCATCACAAATACTACACAAACCAACCGTCGTTGCAGAGGTGTTTTCGAACACCTCATTGACCTGGGCAAGTTGACCGACATGTTTTTGGGAAACAATTATCCCAACTGCGGTCGACCCACTGTTTTACTCAATCCTGCGTGTTACGCGCACAGGCACCCAATGAACGCGTCCAGATCGGCCCAGTACTTTGTTTACCAGCTTCGGCAAATAAGCCCACCTGACCCCGAAGGGTCGACACAAAGTTCTACGAAATTCCTGTTCTTGTTTGAGAGCACGCACGATGCTATTGAAATCCGTACGTGACCGAACTTCCATGTGGTGAGTCTCATTGTATGATACAAGCTTAGACACTTTTGGCTGAGAACCCAAGTTGCGCCCATTTTCCTGGCGGCATCTTTGCTAGCGCCCGGGCCTTGTATTATTACGTTCATCGAACCCGCCAGGTAGGGTTCTCGGCGATCCCGGTCTGTAATTTTTCAAAACTTCACCACTGTACTGTTGATTCTGCTCCCTCTCCCAAGCAGTTTTCATGCACCAACGCTTTTCGTCGTTAGGCAGGCTGTAAGGGCTTGGAATGCAAAGTGGCCCGAACAGCTACCTATTCACCGGGAATTTTGAATTTCCGCTTCTTTACCTCAACCAGACCAAATTGCCCGGCCAAACTACGTCAAGCGCCCCCTGGCCGGTGGGTTCCATTGGTACCTAGTCCAGAACGTTCTACCAAAAAATTCAACTCGTGACCGTTAGCGAGCCTCCGTCAAGGTATAAAAACCCAGAGAAAGCACCCTTCAATACCCATCAACCTTACAATCTCTCTCTCATCTACCCAATTCTCACTCTCTAGCAACTCACCATGTTCGCTCGTATCTTTGCGCTTCTTCCTCTCGCTCTCTTGGTTTCTGCCTCCCACCTCCAGGCTCGTGAGGGTGGTTGCGGGTCTACCCAGAAAGAAATGTGTTGCAACACCTACACCACCGTGAGTCTCGTCATTGTCGCGCGTATGATCGTTTGTTTATGGTTCTCTGCGTAGTCTGAAAATGCTGCCGAATACATTCAAAGAGGAGATATTCTCGCTGCGCTCGTCGGTGTTAACGGCCTTATCGGTGTCAACTGTATTCCAATCGTTGGAAATGTCTGCTCTGCTCAGTCCAGCTGCTGCGAAAATGATAAATTCGTATGTATTCGTCTACTGTTTGACCATTCCAGTATTGTTGACGAGGATGGACTAGGGTGGTCTTGTGGGTGTCAACTGCAACAACATTGGTGCTTAAAAGCTTTGAAATGGGTAGTGTTTTCAGCGCTGAGATTTAGTGAACGTCTGTCATTCTTTACCTTTTTTTGCATACCGGCTTCTTGGGTAGGACATTTAGTACAATGTTTAATCAGATTTGGGTGATTTCATATGGCTTGTCGGAACCTGTAGGATGTTGTGCTTCGGTTCCAGGTGTCATTTCTATTTGGTGCCAGATGAGGTAGTGTTGCCTGCAATGTGATGTCCTTGGAAAAGTTTAATGCTTTGGTGGCAAGTTGTACATGACTGCTTTGGGTATACCTCAAGTTCTGCAAGGGCCATCAGCAGGATCTATTTTGCTTTGCAAGGTAGGTTGATGGTCAAATGCATGACAGACTGGTCCGAGCAGCCCACACAACAAAAATGGTGCAGACACCTCTATCCTAATTCTCTTCTCCAATCCCTACAGCAGAACACTCACATATTACTCTATATCCCTATCTGTCGACACACTGCAACAATGATGTGTAACAGCTGACTCGTTATGCAATGAGCACACGGGGGAATCCAGATTCCGGGATCCGTAGCAAGCGTCGCAACAAGGCGGGTGACCCGAACACCCTCTATCATTTCATTCAAGGTACGCTTGCACAATCGGCCCAAGTTGCGGCGCCTTCCCGATCAATATGTCCATCGTCTCTCTCTACGATCTCATGTTGAGTCACCACGCAAAAGAAAAAAAAACCGACCCGCATCACACACGCACCCAGAGACGATCCTGTATCCCCTTGCCCTCCTCGCTGATCACAAAGTCAGACGGCTCACAGACGGCCGCTCCGCTGATATACGCCCCTTTCAGATCCACTTCCCTCTCACGCCCGCCGATCGCCGCATATACGAGTTGACGACTCCCTTGCTCCGACGTCCGGGCTAGACAAGTTTCTATGAGGACGCTCAGGGCTTTCATCACGCCTCGGACGTTGCGTCTCAGACTGGAATAACAGAACCCTGGATTGACCGCGCTGACCGTCAAGGGCGTCGTGGATCCCAGTCGCTCCTGCAACGCGCGTGTGAACAGTACGTTGAAGACTGCGTCGTAAGCAAGACGGACCGTTAGAGGCCTGAGAAAGAGGTTCGAGATTGACGCTCACGTTTCGTTTGGCTGTAACGTTGGCGCATGGACTTTGGGTCTCTGTAATCTGGGCCGTTGAGCTTTGCAATCGGGTTACAGGATCGCTTGACATCTTCGGGGAGAATCGCCCAGTAATGGACCTCGCTAGAAACGATTACCAGCCGGGAGTTGTTCCCAAACTTCTTTCCGGTGTCAATGAGGCATGGGAGGAGCAACAGAGACAAGAGCGCTGTGCCAAGATGGTTTACTTGAAGCCTATCATTTCGTGAGCGGGTACTTCCACGCCTAGCACAGAAAAACAAACGTTGTGTCCCAACCGTCAACGGTTTCCTCAAAATGCGAGGGAAGCATACCCGCATTCATGATCAATAGATCAAGACGTCCACATTCACGCTGGAACCTTTCCGCAAAACGGGTCATGGAAGAAAAATCACCAAGGTCGACCTGCCACTGGTCACAACACTTGCACCCGGTCGCCAATCCAATCTCTTCCGGACGGTGCGTGTCACCGTGCAAAGTGGTCGTCTAGGGAAGAGAAAGACGTACCAGCAGCGGCAGCCGCCCCTTTACGCTCGTTGCGACAAGCAAGAATGAACTTGCTTACGTTCATACCTGCGACATGTTTTGCAGCTTCGAATCCGATACCCGTGTTTGCCCCGACGATGACGACTGTCTTTCCAGTCAGATCTGCGGTTTCGACAGGGGGTACTGGCGTCAATTGGTCAAGGACGAAGCCAAACAAGGTTAACTGCATGGTAAGTCAGGAGGCAATCAAGTCTGAGGAGAAGCTGGCAAAGGGAACGACTCACATACTCGTCTCTTATAGCTGATTAGTGCCGATGGAATGCGTATGCCTGCTCACGTAAACTATCAAGCACAGTAACTTGATCGTCCACATATGCTAACTTTGGTCAAGCGTTTCATAATCTAGCGTGATATAATGTTGCTTAGTAACCACTACTGACTACTTACTATGCCCCTTGCATATGTGGGTTGCTTCAGTGCTTTGCAGGCCGAGAGGGCTGGCTGTGTACAAGACGACCATCCTGTGTGGACTGGAGAATCATTCGTGGTCACTGACCTCCTGATAACCATCGCCCATCCCTCCACATATTCCCCCATTCATTGCTCTGGCTTTCACACCCCGCTTTCCGGGCTGGAGAGCCTCACTCTGTGGACCATTTTGCAGTCCAACACCGCCAACCTTGATAAACTGGTCTTGTCTCTCCTGTTTACCTAATTCTCCCTTAAAATCCTTCCGCCAGCATCCAATGTCGGTGTTACAAAATTGCCCCACGTTTGTGAACGGCGAGCATCTTCCCTCGTTGCCTTCTGATGTTGGTTGTGTGGAAGTGCCCATGCGGTCATCTTGAAAGCTGCCGTGCCGTACCGCAGTCACATTACACAGCTTGCGCGGGAATACCACCTAAAGAGGCAGGACAGGTACCTCGTCACAGTACTGGGGCACCGTCCGAAACGCAGAGGCAATGTCTCGGGGGGTTCAGTCGATGTGTAGCCATGTGTGGATTGGATTATGAAACGAGGATAACTAAAACGGGGTAGGTCTGTGGGGATGTTTTAGAGGAGCTTACGACGGTGTTAGTGTGCGTTTGATTTAGGTTCGTTTGCGGCCAGTACGGAAGCCACGTCACCATCAATGTTGTGAATGCCTATCAACCAAATTGTAGTTTGAGGCTGACGATTCGCAGGGTGGTGGCACGACGGCGATGCGAAAAGGAAACTCCTAAGGCCCACCCGCCCAGAGTCATGGTCGGTGTGACGGCCTCATAGGAGGTGGAAAGCGGTTGTATCACCTCATGATAGAGGTTTGATATGCGCAATCATTGGGTTAGGCTGTGAAGTAAGTGCACCCTCTGACAAAAAAACTCTGACAGGCTAATGGCACTCCTGGGAGCGAGAGTGTGAGTCGGCCT
The DNA here is from genome assembly GCA_038089295.1 of Xerocomus amazonicus. Lineage (NCBI taxonomy): Eukaryota > Fungi > Basidiomycota > Agaricomycetes > Boletales > Boletaceae > Xerocomus > Xerocomus amazonicus. The sequence goes on from JBBPKO010000207.1 coordinate 39,983, forward strand.
ATCACTGACCTCTGACCAGGTTAGAGGTTACAGAAAACCTACCGATCATTATTTTGACTGCTTCGGCTGTGTAAAGCTATAGCCTACTATAAGTGCCGAGAAAAACTCACTGCTCATCTGAGGCGAGCTCATCTCATCTCCTCCGCCGTTTTCTACTGCAAATTCTACGATGCGTCCTTCACCACAGAAAGACTACGCTGCCGCCTTTGGCGCACTGCAATCCCAATATGGCGTTGGAGGCGTTCCTACGCCTTCCCTTCCCAAGGCGGACAACAAGTGGCGGAAGTGGTACAAACTGGAGGGGTTGTTCTCATTGTCCACTGCATCCTTGACCGGACTTGCAGCACAACTTGGCAAGGAAAAGACCCTACCTGGGTCCAGCCCATACGTGCACACCCACACCCATCACAAATGATGTAACCGTGATGTAGGCGATAATTCATGGTAATGCCCATCGTCGTCGAGCTGATGCTCATCTAGACTCGGATACGTTACTTAGTCTATTTCAGTCGTGTTTGGGGATTGTATTTTGTCACTCTCCACCAGTCTCGAGGCGTTTATGTGTACTTATTTGGACCGACCATAATACCATCTTCATTTATGAGCCAGACCGACTCGTAGTATGCAACCATCACTCATCCTGCGGTCAGGCAGGTCAGCTTGGAAAGGTCGGCGCAATGTTCGTTGCTCGGTTAGTGTTAACTCAGAGAGATGTACAACAGGTCCTTATTTTGTGGCCTTTCCGAACCTCAAACAAGCGTTAGAGGACAATGTTCCCATTCGGACAAACGCACGGGCTTGCACCATCCTCCCAAACTTTGTCGGGTGAGTAGATTGACTGGTCAGGCATATTCCCTTTGACTCAACCCGGCAGTATTCGATTTTTGGTACACAACGGCAAAGATTATGTTCCAGTGACGGTCACCCAGGACATGATTGGCCACAAACTCGGTGAATTTGCCCACACAAAGAAACGGTTCACTTACAAGCAAGCGTTCTTTTGTCTCAATTACTCAGTGCATAACTCACATTTTTGAATTTGCAGAGCCACAAAGAACCGTTGAACGCGAATCACCGTGTCGGCCATTCTCTCTTTTTTGCCCCATCGCCTCATAGGCAGCGTCGACAAAACTTTGGAACGAGAAGACGTGTAGAGTACATATGGGTTCTTTTTTGTTTTTGTTTTTTGTTTTGTTTTTTTTTTTTTTTCACTAGTTACCGTGGTGATATGTTTTGCTGGCGGATAGACCCGAGAACAGCTGCGACTTGCCCGATCTTACTGCTCAGCGTCGTCCATCGTTCCCAATATCGGCTCAATCTGCGCGCCCGTCGACCAGCATAACGAGCTACATTTCTGCTATTTGTATTGTAACCCAATTGTTTGGTATCATCGCTTGCCAACGACCCATTCTGTCGCTTCCACCTCGTTTCTGAATGGACGATGGCCTTCAACGTGACCGCCGCGAACCTGACTCCTTCTAGACCTGCTCCTCAGGCACCCGTACGGCGAACAACGGATTCGTCACAGTACGGTAGCACACTCCCAACCTCGGGCTACAACGCTTCTTTCTCATCCGGTTCATCCTATGCTTCAGACTACACCGGCATAGGCGGGTCTCCAATTCGATACTCTGACTCTTCCATGAACGCTCAGGTGGTTCGACACGGCTTGGTCAGCTGGAAGGAAGAAGGTTTTGCCAGTTTTATGTTTCTGAGGAAATGGCTCGTCTTGAAGGGGGACACGCTAACTATACATAAAACCGAGGTGCGTAACTTGACATCGGTCTGCGATCGTATATTCACTCATGTCGTGCTACAATAGTCTGCTCCACCTCAAAGCGCGATCATGTTGCAAGACGTAACCAATATTGAACGTGTAGATTTGAAACCTTATTGTCTACTGCTCGAAACCAAAGACAAGCGATACCACATTGCCCTCAAGAACGATGAGGAGCTCTACAGCTGGCAAGACGACATTTACACCCGAAGTCCGTTGATGGGCGTCAGCAACCCAACAAATTTCGTGCACAAGGTGCACGTCGGATTCGACCCCATCTCCGGTGCCTTCACCGTACGTACACTTATTCAGTCCCTAGACCAGGCCTCTAAGGTCTATTTTCCGATGTGTAGGGTATGCCCGAACAATGGAATAAATTACTCACGAAATCCGCTATCACCCGGGAAGACTACGCAAAGGATCCCCAAGCAGTGCTCGACGTCCTCGAGTTCTACACAGACCATCAGAAGCGCGAGCTGGAAGAGATGGGTATGGGTATGGGTATGCCTCCCATCGCACGATCCGTCTCAGCCACCTCGGCCGGTTCGACGCTCCCACACTCAGTCGATGGCACCCCTCCCGCGCGTTTCAACGCAGGCACAGGTCTCGGCGGGACGGCCCTCGGCAAGATACCCTCTCCGCTGGACGCCCGGCCAGCGGGGTCCAAACGCCAAGACAGCGCACCGACCGAATCCAGTTCAACCACCTCCCCAAACGGCCTCTCTGCCACCGCACTCGCCGCCGCCCGCGCTGCGGAGCTCGTCAGCAGCTCGCACACCCAGCACACCCACGCGATCTCTTCCGCGGGCCAGGGCTCGGGTGCACGTCCGGGTATGCTGTCGACGCCTACGGCGCTCCAGCCGAGTCGGCCCGCACCGCCTCGTCCGCTGTTGACAGCGACACGGCCGGCCCCTGCTGCTCCGAAACCGACGGCGTCAGATCACACGCCGTCGACCGCCGATTTGCGGGCGAGAGTGCAACAGCAGCGCCCGGCGCCTGAGGGGGTGTCGAAGCCGAACCCGGATAGACAGCTTTCTGGGGATGCCCTCCGGGACAAGGAACGCGAACAGCGCGAGCAACGGCGGAGAGAGGAACGGGAACGGGAACGGGAACGGGAACGAGAC
>JBBPKO010000208.1:0-31459 GCA_038089295.1 Xerocomus amazonicus
CACAGGCGGCACTTGTCACAGCCGATACAATCCGTAATCCTGGACACATTGCGAAAGTGTTGTTTAAATTCCTGTTTCAAAACCTGGGGCTTGTGGATCAGCGGTGAGGTAACCAGGTGTAGGGTCGTGCGCATACGTTTGCATTTTCCCCACGGAAAAGAGCCCGTTCGTCGAATTTGCCAACATGCTTGGCAATGTTCATTACATTTTCAAGCCTCGCCAGCGTACGGACTTCGTCTTCCAAGTCGGTGGGGTGTGGATGATCATGGGGAATGAGGTTGTCTCCTGACAAAGTACAGTAATCATATTCGGAGAGGTAAGGTGCTAGACGTGCGACAGCACGGAGGAGTAGAACTGTGTTGAAATAGATGTATTGAAGGCGCTCAGGGTGGGAGGCTACTCTTGTAACAAAACATGCCAAGTTTGGAGCCTACAAAGTTGTTTGAAACATGGTGCTTTTGAATCGAGGGCTACTTACCCATTCACCAGTCGACTGGTTCAGCCACTCCGTGCATACGTGTGTCGAGATTGATGCGTGAAGACCTGGGTGAAGTTAGCACCAAGACGTCTTCTATTCAGGCGGAATATTTACCAGAGATTATCTTGTAGTATACTCTTTTTTCTAGACACTCCCCATCTATATCTTCACTATCCAAATTCTGACGCAGGACATTGATGAGAGTGTCAGGAAGAGTGACTGGTGTGGCAGAGCTTCCGGTAAGAAGACTCATTTCTGAGAGACCGAAGCAATTCTCTTCATATATCGCTCGCCAGACGCGGTGGGCCGAGTGTCCGGAATATCCGGTATATCGTTCAGGTATAAGTGATAAATCAACATAGTCTCCCTCTGTCACAGAGCATATAAGCGGACGAAATGCAACGTCAAACTAGAGAACAACCTGTCATATCATCCAGGAAACAAAAGTCGGAGTCACGATAATAGCAACCTGGTAACTGGATCCGCTAAGAACTTGTGTAAGTAGCAGCAAGGCTATAATATTCATACATACCCGATCCGCGGAAGGAAGGTCTATCTTGCTCAAAGCGGCTGCCCTCCACTTCTCGGGTATTTCACTCTAGGATAAGGATCAAGAAGAGAGGATGACTTTGAAGGTGGTTGTATACCTCATCTACAGTGGTGATGCCACACTCGCGGTTCATGCAGAAGCCGTTCTCTTGCCAAAAAGGACATTCTCGGTACAAGTCAATCTGTTGATTACTGGCTCGAAGACTGGTTCTGAATGAATAAAAAGGAGCTGCGTACCTGAAAGTACCTGAAGAATGGGGTTTGAACAAGATCATGGAGGTTTGCGTACAACTCTTCGTTGATACTCTCGATAGTCTCGTAGTCACACATTGTGGTTTCTATCGGACCCGTTGTCTGAGATTGTGTGGTGTGACAGTTGCACAGGAGGACACAATTCGAAGGGGACATACTTGGCGCTGACAGAGAGGTTCACCACGCACGGGCTGGTGTTCCAGAACATCCTGGACTTGATGCTTGCGGATGAGGGCATCCCCAAGAAAAGACGAGGCATGTGCATGAGTGCTGATGGTAACAGCCAATGCGACAGCGAGACCGGACCCTCGCATTGCTCGATGTGTTCAGGAATGAATGACTGCATCTCCACGTACACCAATATAGTCATGTGACCGATATAATGAGTACACGTGACACTCAGCCAAGCACTTCACGTTCGGGGGGGGAGGGACTTGCATTTCTATAGACGAATTAACCACCACGCCGTCGGTTTGCAGTGTGGGCGGTGGCAGCCCACGAGCGTTTGAATGCAAGAGTAGAAACGAAACTTTGATGGGAACGGCGGTGTGAGCTTTGGCGGTTCTCGCTTGCGGAACGCGGGTGACACAATAAATGGTGGGTGCTGCCCGCATCTCAAGGCTTCGCCTACAGCTGTGTTGTGAGAGTAATTACATGGCGTTTGCCTCGCTTGAGTCCACCTTGGGACGCAACCAGCCGACCAGCGAGCAGGCGAATAACAAGTGGACGGACGATACACATCCGAAGTGGTAATCGCGTATGCCGGGCCATTAATAGGATCATGTTCGCACGTCCATTACCCATACTACTTGAGAAGGACACGTCTGCCCTTTACCAAACTCCTTCATCATCTCGGTCATTTGCATTGGGTTTCCTCGTCGAACTCAACGTTCAGGTATTTTCTGTCAAAGGTTTCGGACACTCGCAAATATCGGATACATGGACACATCGGCGACCCTTCCTGGCGTCGGCGCGGCTGAACTTCAGGTGTGGTCATTCTCGCTCTTGTGCACCTCGCTGGTTCTGATGTGGATGCTTCTAGAAGTTGCATGGCTCCGAGGGTACTCAAGACCCTGCTCCAACATCGCCAAGTGATGAAGTGTCGCCAGTCAACAATGGTGTGGTGGACACTAGTGATCACTCGGCTTTCCCGTCACTGGCTTCTTCCGCTCCGAATGCCCGCCCTGCCAAGCCTACTGCTTGGGGTGCCGACTCCGGTCCTCGCATCAAGGCAGCCATCAGGTCTCAGCCTATGGTTGTTGACTCTTTTACTCTGTCCGCCATCGAACTCGCGGCGAACAAGGATGGCAAACCGGGGTCACTTGGTGAAATTATGAAACAAGTCATGCTTAGATTCAAAGTCAAGATCGAGGCTTCTGCAAACCAGAGGACGCATCAGACCACGTTCCACATAAAGTCCGAATCTCAGAGGGAGCTCGACAAGGCAAAGCGAAACCTGTTCGCTCTTTTGAGCCCCGTGGTGCGTCCCCTCATCGCTCTTGGTTAATCTTGTGTGGAACGTAACCTCAGATCACTCTTACCCTCTCTGCTCCTGCCTCTACCATTCCAACTATCATCGGGCCAAAAGGTTGGTTGCCGTTTGTCCGTTGCGCATATATGATTCAAGCCTTTACGCAGGTGCCAATTTAAAACATGTCCGGGAGCAAACTGGAGTAAGGGTGGACATCCCCCGTAAGGATGACGTTATACGCAACAGCTACTCTAGTGGTTCGGCTAATGGGACTGCCATGCCCGCTGATGAGGAAGAGGAGGTCTTGGTTCCTATTACCATCACTGGTCCCCAACCACTCGCGTATGAAGCTCAGGCCATGTTGAATGTGACGATCTTGGCCAGGACTTCTCAGTCAACCCAGCGTATTAAGGACATCCCGCACCATATCTTCCCTTTTGTTGCCGCCCGCCGTGCATCCTTTATGGAAGGAGCACAGGACAGTGATGTTCGCCTTGGTTTCAATGCCCTAGAGCGCGAGGTTGCCGTCAGTGGTGACCGTGAGGTTGTCGCCCGCATTGTTGCGACCATTCAGGAAACTATCGAGTCATCGAAATCTACTCTTTTCCCGGTCAAGATTCTGTTACCTAAACGCCAGCATCGCCTCCTTGTTGGTGAAGCCCTCAATGACATTATGGAAAAGAGCCGATGCTCCGTTGTCGTTCCGGAAGCTCGTGTGCAAGGTGAAGAGGTCACGGTCTATGGCAAGCAAGAGGACATATCTACCGGTGTTGGTGCTGTTTTGGAGAAGGCAAATTCACAATACATACATGAGTTCCCCCTCCCCGGTCCAATTGCAGTTTCACGTCGTCTTTTGACGTATATAACGCGCATCAACTATCTCAAGACACTCAGTGCTGCACACCCTGGTGTTTCTGTCTTCTTGCCTTCAAAGACGGCGATTAGCGAGGATTCGGTCCTTAACATTGATTTCGTTGGTGAGAAGCCTTTTGTGGAAGAGGTCACCAGACAGGTTTCGGAACTTCTCGATAAACTGATAGGCGCAACGAAGGAGATCCCCATTGACTGGCTCCTCCACCGGGTCATCATGGGAAAACAAGCAAAAAGGTGGGCCTCTCCTTGTACTTTTCAAGGCGTTTGCCTGACATACACAGACTTAAACAGTTCCACGAGGTTCACAACATTCAAGTCTTCTTCCCTCTGGAGTCTGCTGAGGAATCATCTGTCCTCCTAATTCATGATCCTCTTTCCCCTTCTTCGCCTGCTGACAAAGAGAAGCATCTCGACGACGTCGCCGCGGAATTGCTGAAAATCTCAAAGGACATTGCTGATGTCAAGAGTGAGCTTATTTCCGTCGATAAACGTTGGCATGAGGCAGTGGTTGGCGTAGATGGTACCACGCTCAATGCGTAAGTGGTATATTTTTCTCGTTGTGATTGTCATGGTCATGTGTAATTGTCATGTAATTGGCGATTTCAGAATCATTGGGGAAGACAGGGCTTTGTCAATCAAGGTTGGCGCTGAGGCTGGCGATCCACTGAGCGAGGATGCTATCTTGGTTCGTGGTATCGGTGCGGATGTCGATCGTGCTACAAAAAAAATCCTGCGGGTTGTCGAGGATGCCAAAAATAATGCCATAGTTAGCTCCTATGTAAGTGAATCTCACTTGCTTGCGTTACTTTTTTTCATCCAAATGTACATGATATTTCCAGTCCACAGAATTTGAGATCGACAAGGAATATGTTGGCCGAGTTGTAGGTGCACAGGGAGTTGGCATCCATAGGTTACGAGACCAACTTGGTGTCAGAGTGGATGTGTTCAACGAAATTGAGGACAAGGACAAGGACAAGGAGAGCGGCAGGAAGAAGAAGCCCGTTCACCAAAAATCAAAAATCAGAGTGGGTCACCATACACAAGTTATGAGATAGAGCTGATGCCATAATCAGGTCACGGGTCGTAAGGAGAACGTCGAGGAAGCTAAGAGGCGCATCTTGGCTCAGGTTGAAAGATTGGTTAGTTCTCGTGTAATCTCTGTTTTGAGGAAATAATGATCTTCTGACGTAGGCAGATGAATCTTTGGAAACCCTCAAAATCCCTGCCCAATTCCACGCTTCTTTGATAGGCCAGAATGGAAAGTATGTCGTTCGCCTCGAGGAGAACTACGGGGTTAAGATAACATTTCCCCGGGGGTCGGAGAACGGCGAAAATAAGATCCGTGAGGCTCTTAAGCCCGACGAGGTCCTCGTCAGGGGAAGCAAGAAGGGTGTGGCCGGTGCCAAATCTGAACTCCTTGAAGCCCTAGAAGTTGAAAAGGAGCTAAACCATGCCCTCCAATTCACTGTCCCAACTCGTGCTGTTGCACGCATCCTTGGTAGAGGCGGTGCAAGCATCAATGAGATCAAGGACGACACTGGCGCCCAGATCGACATTGATAGGGCCACAGAAGATAATGCTGTGACTAATGTTATTGTTCGTGGAACCAAGGAAGCTACCAGCGCTGCCAAAAATGCTATCCTGGCAGTTGTTGAGCAAGTTGGTGAAGAAGCATCAGCATCACTTGTCATCGAGACGAAGTTCCACGGAGCCATCATCGGGACTGGTGGTCAGGGCTTGAGAGATTTGATCATTCGTTGTGGTGGCCCACCCGATTCCAAGCTGCAAGCAGGGCTTGTTCGGTTGTGAGTTGTTCTTCGATTGTGAGATCTCGCGAGCTGAAGGTGTTACCAGCCCTCGACAGGGTGAGCCTACCGACGAAGTGCGTCTTCGTGGCGAACCTGCTCTTATCGACAGAATCAAAGCAGAACTCGAGAGGGCAGTTACCACTTTGCGAGACCGCGTGGTACTTGGCGTCGAGATTCCAGCAGCCCAACACCGTAACCTCATTGGCAGGGGTGGTCAGCACTTGAACGAATTGCAAACTCGCACTGGTGCCCAAGTACAGTTCCCTGGTTCCCGATCTTACAATCAAGTGGGAGAAGCTATCAACCTAGATGAAATCAAGGATGCAGATCCCGCTGATATCGTCAAGATCTCCGGATCCCGTTCTGCCTGTGAAACTGCAATCGCTGAGCTCAAGGTACGCCACCTGGGGTGATGACCGTACTGTAATGAACGACCGTTTTTCCAGGCACGAGTCCACAAGCTGCTCACTCCTATAGAACTGCTCACTGCAGTGGTATCTGTACCTTTGAAGTATCACCATACGATCTCACAAGGGAACCTCTTCCGCAACCTTCGGTCATATGGCGTTCAAGTCGATCAACCTTTTCACCCCGAAAAATCTGCGGCACCATCCCACCCCCCACAAAGTGTTACATTCACTGCCCGAATTGATGATGCAGAGGATGACGCCCTGGAGTCGAATTGGCAAGTTAGTCTTAATTACCAGGACACCGAGGGCGGTGATTCAGAGTGGACTCTGAAGGCAAAAGATTCCGAGAGTCTCGAACGAGCTCAGAGCGACATCAAAGCGGCCATTGAGCAGGCTCAAGCCATGACCCATGTTGGCTTCCTAACTCTTGCTGATCGTTCAGTGTTCCCAAGGATTGTTGGCACAAAAGGCTCCAACGTTGCCCGCCTGCGTGTCGAGACCGGCGCAGACATCACCGTCAGCAGAGAAAGTAATGTCATTGTTATCGTCGGTGCGTTTCCCATGCGACCGCAATTCAAGAGCATAGAACTAAGATCAGATGACTTTAGGTTCAGAATCCGCCGTGGAAGAAGCGAAGGAAGCAGTTCTTAGACAAGTTACTTCTCTTCCACGACGGCGACTTAGCTGGACGCGTGTTCCGGTCATATGAACTACATATCGATAATCTACTACATGACATGTACCGTTCACAAACTATTTGGAATGGATCAATGCATTTGGGGGCATTGGAGTACTCTGAGCGTGCAAAACTCTTTAAATGGACGGACGCCTTTTGGTTGTGTCAGCAGCCCGCAGTTACTTAGTCGCTTTGAATGAGTGTTGACATTAGCCTGCATGACTCCTTCTTCGGTCCTCCTTCAGAGCTCATATCCATCCGCAAGTTTCTTGGCGACACCGCATCACTTGTTTTCCCCGCCGGAGTCGACCAGCTCGATCACACTGGTTGGCAGAACCTTACGCAAGATGAACGAGCCGCGGTGCAGGTAGAGTGTTCTAGCAGGTACGTTTTCAGTTATATCTTGCCCGCGAGTCCACATTTTTGATGCCTGCAATAGTATTACTGAGCTGAAAGCGGCTGTCGAGGAAGTGTGGAATAACCCCATGCTTTCTGCACATCTTCACCGTGCACATGTCGCGGCCGTAAGCGCGGTACACTGTCAAACTGGCAAGCCCGCATCGAAGAATCGCAAGCGAAAGCATTTGCCTGACCCAGAAACGGTGGAAGCCCAACCAGAGGTGAATACGTTGCAGGAGAAACTAGGAGCTATCTCTCTTCGATGTTGGGGGTACGGTTTTTATGACATCCGTTCATCTTGACTGCGACTTGTCCAACAGGTTGAACAAAGAATCCGCATTTTTCACGCGTGCGTCCAAACATTCGGACTTTAATGCGCTCAGGAATGTCAAAAAATCAGGCCGTGGCGTGTTGGCTCGTAACGAACAGCCTCCAGGTCGTTTAGGGGCCAACTCTTGTCTGATGACCGAGAGTTTGCCACATCGAGATGCGCTCGTTACGCTCACTGTGTACAATCGCGTCCCCTGGATGCCCAGCCGGCTCATTCGTTTCTCCCAGCATGTCCTTCTGTCCTCCCAAACTCTTAAAGATTTCGTCTGTGTAATTCCCTGCGATTCAAGTGAAATGCCGAACAAGGTGGTCGATAGCCAGGGTGGTGTAGTCGGATATACGTATGAAACCCGAGAACAAAGTCCAGAAATTACTGAAGAATGCTTCTTGTTGCTTATTGAAGGTATTGCCTATGGGGACGGTCAGCCGGACAGCGATTATGCAGAGTATGTCCGAGTGCTCCCCTGGGGACAGATTTTTGACATGACATACCTTTCTGTCTAGCAAGCTTCTGTCCCACCTACAAGGGTTACCTGAAGACAAGCGACCGCAGATCACCAAGTCACCCGTGCCGCTGAGCCAGACGTCTTTCGCTTCCCTCGTTCTCCGAATCAATCAACCTTACTGGATGCTCCATCAAGGAAATTGCGAACATTTCGTCGTCGTCGATCAGATCAGGCAGGTTTTCGTAAACACAGTTGCGCGCGTCTTTCCTGCTGACTTGCTCGTCGCTCGTATGCAGATTAGCGCATCCTCTCGATCTGCCGTCTGGTTACCCCCTTACGATACATGTTACGCCTGCTATTGGCGATATCTGCAAAGCTTGTGCCAAAGTCCCCGCGGTACTTACTGTAGTAGGGGATATCCGACTAGGTGAAAGTCCTTGCTTGCTCTGTGCGCCCTGTTGGCGGAACATGGGTCCACCTCAAGAAGTCGATGCAGAACAGGTAATGGTGGTACCATTGGTGAGACACCGCGGTGCATGGGACGGTGGTGTGGATGCCTCGCGCAATTCAAGCTTTCCTCTGGAGTCCCCGACAGCGTGAGCTAACCTGGATTGAAATACGATACATAGACTCTTGAATCTTTCCACAAGAAATACTACAAGAGAAGCGAGAAGCAAAATAGAGTGATTGCAGTGAGAGTCCGTCTATTAAGTTAAAAGCCTACAGGGAATGTAAAGTACCACCGAGACCGCGCCAGTGGATCCTAACTTAAGGAATCTGAACTGAAGGAACGAAGCATATCGATAACAGGTCGGTCAGTCATCCGAGAGTCTGCTTGTAGCCAAGATACCGCAATACATCCGCACCAATTACGGAATATATAGGCTGTTGTACCGCTAGATCAGCCAACTAGCAAACGAAGGGGCTAGTCCACTTGTTCCACGTCTGAAAGGTCAATCACCCCAAGAACGATAGCGTCACGTTTGCGAGCGAGGAGTCGACTAGTACTTCCCCTTGCTGGTACCCATTCCAAGATGACACCATACTTCCCCAGCCAATCCATCCGTAAGATCGCGCGGATGAATTCAAATACATAACCATGGTTCTGTTGAGCCCAGGCCCCCAAGGGTCCGGTAAACTCGCCCCCCCTTGCGTGACGGATGCGAATGCTTGTTTTGTGGACACCTGAAATACACCCTCGAAAAGACTGTCGAGGACAACATCGACTGGACCAAGGTCATTAACGACGCTCAACTCGACAGCTGTCGGAGGCGAGACTGGGTCATGCAGGAGGCTCGTGAATGCGGAACCGGAAAAGGTGCGAAAGTTTGCAATGAAATTCGGTCGTTGTGGGGGGCCAGTGTTGGGAGCTAGAACAATGACATTCGCGGTCAAGTTGCTACAGTAAAGTAATGTCAAAGCTCGCGTAAAGACTAGAGACGGAAGGAAGCAGACCTATGTCCGGTGTGTACATCAAGGATAGTGGGAAACTGTGACCTCGGGTCATTGTACAAGCTTATATTGGCGGTAATGGGACTATCAATGATAACAACGCTGTTATGAATAACGATTCAAGCGAATAACACTGAACTGACTTACGCCATGATGGTGCTCATGAGAAGAGAAGAGTGGGCATGGAACGTCCCCGTGACTGCTTCCAGCGATGTGTCCACCAGTATACTGTCAGCATGTATGGACTGACAATTGTGAGTATTAGATGAGGTTGATGATGGGTTTCCCAGATCACTTACATCAACAGTTACCCGGGAGTCAGCGCCTTCAATGGAGACCTTGTTAAAGATCACATAGCCATCCAAATTGCCAAACCATTGATCAAACAGGGGTAAACACGTCGAGAAGGAGTCCACCTGTGAGGGAACCTGAGATTGCGGAAACAAGAGGGTCATGTTAAATAGGATGCTGTTGGTTGAATTGAGATTGTCCGGGGCCTGAAGAAGTATGAGTAACTGCGACGGGTGTAAAATCGGGGGACAAACATAGAGAGAAATGTCAGTGAAGTTATCGGCGATAGCAGAGCAGACCGAGGTCTGATTGAAGATGCTAGGTGAGGAAGCTTGCATTGCGATCGAGAGGACAGCTTCTTGAACAGTCACATTGGGATTGACACCAACATAAAAAGCACCCTGGACGTAGTTGAGATCGTCGGAGGAGGACGCGTTTGAAGTGAAACTAAACAGTCCGTTTTGAGAAACATAATTTTCAGTCCTGTAACACCAAATGGGGTTAATCAAAAAGTGGTAGCAAAAGACAAAGGAACATACATCGCTAGGATGATTGGGCCAGGGCCGTCGTTACGAGACTCGACCACTGTCCAGTTGCTGCAAATAGGAACTATTCCTGATGGTGTGGGGCTTGAAATGTTTGCGTCTCCAGGATGGTTGAATACCGAGGTCTTGTTGTCCCAAGGTGGAAAGGCGAATGAGTTGTAAGGGTATTTCTGCTGGTCATTGTATTCTTGCTGCTGTTGATGCAGAATCAGAATAGAAGAGCGCTGAAAGTGCCCGAAGCCCGAAGCTTACATGGAGAATGATGGGAACGCCGATAACAAGAGTGAGGAAAATGTAGATAACAAGAGAGACGAGGGCAGCTCTCCAAAAGCGAGAGTCGAGGAAGCGACGTCGGGGAGGGGGTTTGTAAAGAGTGACCTGCGAATCGTTGAAATCGCGAAAGGCTAAGGCCTGAGATGTTTCATAGTCGGGGAGGGGACCAAGAGGACGACTCGCTGCTGGCTCTGGACAACGAACGGTGGGGACAGCAACAGGAGGGTCCTTTATCTTCTGGGCGTCGTCTTCTTCAGGAATAATCATCCCTTCTTGCTAGCGCATTGACGGTGACAAGGATGACGGTGAGCGGCGACGGCGACGACGACGAGAAGCGGGTGAGATGCTATGTATAGTGGGAAACTCATCCATCCAAATAATCACACCGCCCTGTTTCCTAGCTCCGTCGGGCGTCACGTGCTCGGCAGTGTCGGCAACTTTGATCGCGGAGTAGCGGAGGTTCAATTTGTTCTATCTCACCTTCCTTAATAAATACACGCTGGCATTCCTCCCCACCCCATCTTTCTCTCCTCCCCCTTCCTTGATCCATCTCGCCGATGGGTCTGATAAAGGAGTACATAGACAGGGCAGTTCAGACAGAAACTGTCGCCCTTCCCTTTCCCTATGCTGACCCTGCTGTCGTGCTGGCAGCACCACCCCTGACACGCCGCGGAAACATACATGAAGCACACCATGACTCCGTCGGCGAGTTATCCCCTTCGGACAGCCTATTTGTATCCCCGCATAGCCCGATCAGCCCAATACTTGCCCCACTGATTTCTCGACTTTCCAAACGCAAACTCGCCGGCGCAACCTCAAACCGGCGCATAGTGTCAATGCCAGAAAACAAGAGCGAAGCTTCGACTATCATTGCTCATTGTCATGGAAAACGAGTCGTGTCGATGCCCGATCGTGTGCGGTCTGTATTAGAACCGTCTGCGGAACTTTCGCAGTCCCCCTCCACCACAACTGGTGATTCGTTCGGGTCATATAGTGGACGACGCGAGCGTATTCGTGTTTTCCCTGCACATTCTGACGCTCCTCAAACTCCTTCTCCGCCCTCTTCTCCAGAATCCCTTCTCATCATTGCAGCTGGTGCTCAACTCCCAGAAGGCTTTTTGCGTAGGAAATACACACCGGAACCATTGATTGAAGAAGACGAAGGTAATTCCCGCGCATACATCAGGACTACTGATTCATCGCCACGATTTGCACGCCCCAGATTGGATCACATGGGCGAACTCTCCTCCCCGTCCAATACCAGCTCTCCATGGGCCCCTTTCCTTACCTTATGCAAGGTGTCCATCGTGAGTTGCACAGTATCATCGCTACGGGACAGTTTGGGTATCAATGTTGATCTAGCGGTGCCGAGGGAACGATCATCGAAGAACCCGATAACGTAGCTCAAATGATCTGGGGCTTGGGTCCAGACGATCAGCCCCATACCCAGATGCGCGCTGAAGGGTTATCTTCCCACTTCGACAATCCCGCAAACACTGTTTTAAATGGATCTAGTCAGGCTCCGCCACGCTTGCAAAAGAAGAGGACTCCTCAGCAAGTTCATAAGTTGTCCCGGACACAAATTTCCACGCATTCGAATCATCCACAGCCAAGTCCTGCTCGGATACAACGACAAGCCCGTGAAGATAGACAGAATTCATTGAGCCGAGTTTCATCCGACATTGAAACTCAACAAGATATCGTCGGTGGACTTCTGTGTAATGAAGGGCAGTCGATGCCTACCAACATTGGGTTGCCTGATAATTTCGCACGTGACTCGGTCGGGTTTTCGGTCGAAAATAATCACGCTGTAGAATGGCAGCTTGCTCGTCTTCGACACGCGCTCCGAACGTCGCTGGTTGATGGCGATTCGTTCAATACATACCCGGGGCAACTGGAGCCCATCGTTCCAGCGTCTGGTGCATCAGGATTCCCGCAATCCTATCCTCGTATCTTTGTCGAATCTCGTCCCAACGAATCGGTTGGCCGCGCCACGAGGCAATTTCCGATGGAACTTATGCAGCAGTCTCGCCAACAGCAACTGTGTAGGCAAGCGCTTCAGAAACAAAAATTAAAAGTACAAAGTATTCTCCCGACGCCCCCGAATTCATCGTCTCCCCAGTGGTCCTCTCATTTTTCTCCGTATTTGACTTATTGTTCAGCATTTTCCCCCGAATTGGTTGGCTCTCCCGAGTATCCAGTTTCCGTCTCTTCGCAAAAATATCGATCCGGTGCTGACCCCTCGCAGTATCTTCGCCATGTTTACGAACAGTATGAACATGATGCCAATGATTTCGATTCGAACACGAACTTTTTGTCCGCCAAAACCGCGCAAATGGCCTCGAGCGTCAACTCAGCTGCATCCAGTAGGCAAAGTTTGTCCTCTTCGACTACACTAGCGAAATACATCAAACAACTCCAAGCGTTATCTCCGATTGCACACTTGCCCCCGTTCCAACAAGTCCCACGGCCGAATGTGCCTCTGCCCCCCTTACCTTCCGTCGACGAGAACACCATTGGCCCCTTGCAAAATGTTTTCCATTCACCTGTTCCTACGCCCCCTTCCCCAGAGTCACCACAGACTTTGTGGCGAAGATCTTCATACCACAATGCGCGCCCAATGCCAACGTGTTCGATGCAACGGCGTCTCTCATCCGTGCCCGAAGAAGACAGCACTTTCGTGGGACTCTCAACGTCTGTATCTCCATCTAGGTTGCAAAGCCGGGCCTCAACTGATAGTAGGTCGTCAAGCCATGACGGAGCGACGGGACATCAAATACGCTATCTAGAAGTACCTCCCATCGGTCCAACGCGAAACACAGTTGTTCCTGATTCGGCTGAACTTGAAAGCAATTTGCGTGGCCCTTTCGCTTTCCACGAGGCTTCTCCGGCCAAGGTTCGGCTCCCAGTGAACAAAGAGCGCCGGGACGTTCGAGAGCAGGCCAATGGACATCATGAACAAAACAAAGGGCATGAGCACGGACACAGAAAGAAACATCGATATAAGAAGTTCAAGGGGCCTACCGCTGCGAACGAACAGCCACAGACGCGCGGACTTGTAGCCTAACAAGCGCAACTATATGTTTACCTCCCATCATGTTCTTGGTCATTGCGCGGTGTTGTACGTTTGTAGTATGCAATGGCTTTATTCATCCGACTCTCGTCGTTTGGCAAAATACAATCATGTACAACAGGTATATTGAACTATGTGGCGAGCGTTGCACTTCATCGCTTCACGAAAAGGTTAGTGAACTGATCCACACGAAGCTTAGAAAGATTAGTCGCATCGGAAACAACGTCCAAGATCCTAAAGAAGTCAGTGCGTAATCGCGCGTCGAAACATGAGATGCTTACTCCTTCTGATGAGCAGCGTCGTAATGATAGGAAATATGCCTCTTGAACTTTTCAATCAAGAGGGGCGTGCCCTCTGCACGGCGACGTTTGTGCCCGACAGGATACTCAACGGTGACCTCGTCTAATACGGTGCCATCATTCAATTCAACCAAGAGTGCATTGCCAATAGAACGCTTGCTAGGTTCATGATATTCGACGGAGAACGTCTTGTCCTCGACGCAGTGAATCTTGGACCGCAGCGCATCGATCCTGGAGTCAGCCGCAGCCTTGTCAGTGTATGACTCGGACGTGAGTTCACCAAATATGAGCGGATAGGCAACCATGTAGCTGATGGCGTGGCTGGAATCATTCATCACCTCGTTAGAGCAATCCGGACGAGAAAAAAAGAAGGGAGAGAAACATACTCTCGGTCGGCAAAGTTGTCCAAAGGACCTTGCTTATCGATGATACGAATGGCAGCTTCTTGTGTACGGATGCGTACGCTCTTGATGTCATCCGATGACTTCCCCAGCGCTTTGAGCTGTGCGTGAACAGTGTGCGCTGCCTCGACGGCAGTCTGGGCATGGAACTCAGCGGGATAAGAGATCTTGAAGAGAACATTCTCCATAATGTAGGTGCCAAACGGCATCTGGAAGTCGAATGGCTCGCCCTGATCGCTTGTCATCAATACTAAACCGGAAAACGGCAAGAAAGCATCGTACCTTGAACAAGACATCGTAGAAGCCCCACGTTTTCGCAGTGAGCACGGAAGGAAGGCCGAGTTCACCCCTTTTGACGAGGAGTGCGAGATTCACGGCGCGCGAGCATGCGTCCCCAGCAGCCCATGATTTACGAGGGCCAGTGTTAGGTGCGTGACGGTATGTGCGGAGCGATTGACCGTCCACGAATGCATGCGACACCGCATCAATGGTCTGGGCATGAGACAGCCCACTGCAATACGACATTGAGTTATGCAAGAGCCACGTGAAGTTGGGAAAAACGTTTTACAGCAGTTTCGAAACAACGGCGGTACTGGCTACTTTGACCAGCACGACGTGGTCGAGGCCGACGCGGTTGAATGAGTTTAAGAGGGCAAGGCCACCTTGAATCTCGTGTGCTTTGATCATGCCTTCGAGGACATCACGGACTGTCAATGGCTGTCCCTGACGCGCGAGGTGGTCTGCAACCGCGAGGATGGCACCGAGATTATCGGACGGATGTCCCCCTATAGGAATGATTTCAGAACATCGCTGGACGCGCAGACAAGGGAATCGCAGGCATTGGTTGGGGGAGGGGAACCTACTCACATTCGGCAGCGAGAAAGCAGTCATTGAAATCCAAGTACCGGATCATCGTACCAATGTTGAAGGCGCCACGGATGGGGTCCAACTGGTAGCTCGTTCCAGGGACCCTCGTTCCTACGTGGTGGGTCAGATTGTGAGTTCTGAGCCGTCCAACAGTATGTGAGGACACACCGTTTGGTACAATGGTTCCTTCGACGACCGGCCCTAATAGTCTGGAGCATCCATCGAAGCGCAAACCCTCGAGGCCACAGCCGATGGTGTCAATGAGGCAGAGACGCGCGGTCTCAAAAGCAAGGTCAGAAGTGACTTGATAATTGTGGATGTAGTCTGCGATATCCTTGAGGACCTTGTCTGGTTCTGGACGGACAGCGGACTCTCCGTGATAGATCGACATGGCAGCCACGTTCAAAGGAAGGCGAGGCGCCTTGCCGCTTGATAACCGGTAAAGACGTCCAAATGGGCGTGGTCCACGTCGAATCAGGGAGAACATCTCCTCAAGCTGAACGTGTTCAACAAGTGTTTTTGAAGTAACCGTGCACACAGGATCCGTACCGGTCGCTTAAAGTTCTACTGCAGTACATTTATGATGATTCAACCGCACCGTCTTCTACATTTGTGATAGTGCTACATTGATTCTTGGTATATCAGCTACGAAAACTTGCCAAAAACGCGAGTCTATATCAATGAACCCGTTTCTAGAAGAAGAACGATACCTGCGACGGAAAGACGGTCAGCATGCTTTCCCGCAGTAACCACACTCGTAACACATACTGTGCACTATGGACGGGATGTTCTGCCTGGTGACATCCACGGTGAGGTCTGCCTTCTTCGGCGTTTCATACTCAACATCCACGCCCACAAAACCCTTGATGGCGCCGTTTCTCGCCTGTGCATACACTCCGCGCCTGTCAGTGCTCTCACAATGCTGCAAAGGCGTGGCTACGTGGACGAGGAAGAAATTACCCCCTGGACCAGCACGAGACACGACGGTGTCCTTGACAAGTGCTCTCGAACGTTCTTCTGGGGCGACAGGTGCGGCGATCACAGCAGCACCAGCCCGTGCCAATTCACTTGCAACGAAAGCAATTCGTTGCAGGTTATCGTGTCGCTCCTCTAGTGTAAGCGAAATTGGGCCCGAATCATCCTTGAGGGCGTCTCCGAGAAGTAGGGTTACGCTTCTGCCACCTTGTTCATTCAGTGCGACTTGAAGCGCCTTGGCTATGATGTCTTTGCCAGAGTTGTGTAAGCCAGTAAGGAACAAGACAAAGCCTTGCTTGTTGCGTGGCGGGTAGCTCTCGCGCAATCTTTTGACGACGTCTCTACACGGAGAACGTAAGATTCGGCTTGTGGGCAGTATGGTGGCTTACTCGTAACTAAACCAATCGGGGATGGGTGCTCCAGTCTTGAGGCGTCTGCGTAGCTCAGTTCCAGAGATGTTGAGGGTCTGAACGCCGGTCGGCACCTCGTCAACAGGTTGGTACTCGTCGGTGGAGGGTACGTAAGTCATTTGTTGGAACGGGACCAACTCGATCTGCAGCTCGTCTTTATACTTCTTGACGAGGCCTTGAGCGTCGTACGGACCATAGAAATCGTTGCCCTGAGAATTCTTTCCAGGGCCAGCATGGTCTCGACCGACGATAAAGTGAGTTGCACCAAAGTTTTTGCGGATGATGGCATGCCAAACTGCTTCGCGCGGACCACCCATTCGCATAGCAAGAGGGAGGAGCGCCAGGTGACCCATTCCGTTCGGGTATTTGGCCATAATTGCTTCGTAGACGCGCACACGGGTGTAGTGATCCACGTCACCAGGCTTGGTGAGGCCGACGACTGGGTGAATGAGAACGTTGGCTTGATGCTGACGAGCGGCGCGAACGGTAAGTTCCCGGTGAGCTCGGTGCATTGGATTACGAGTCTGGAATGCGACGACCCTGTTCCATGAGAGCTTTTTGAAGTGAGCACGCAGCTCGGTAGGGGTATCTGACCGACGCAATGGGCAAATTTATTCAATGCGGGGTAGCGGTCGTGCTTACATCTGAGGGCGGCATAGTCAAAGTGCGAGGGAGACTGTATCGCTTGCACTTTTCCTCCAACATAGTATTCCTTAACACGGTTTCGTAGATAAGAGACGGAAGGGTGAGCGGGGTCGTCTGCCCCAAAGACCTGGATAGCTTCCCTGACACGGTCATAAGTGTAGACATCGTGGACGGTGATGATGGCTAGTGCTTCGTCGTCTCGAGGGTCACGCAGAGTGAGGCGAGCACCAGGGGTGATGCTGAGACGAGTGATATCGTCGGATGAGACATCGAGAGTGATCGGCATAGGAAATAGGGTTCCATCCGAGAGTCGGAGTGTGTCCACAACGCTTTGGGTGGTGATCAGGATCACCAAGCCTCAAATCGACGAAACTATACCTGTTGTAGTCGCTTTCGATCATGAAGCCCTCAAGTGGGCTGAATCCGCCATTAAGAATGAGCTCGATGTCGCAGAGCTGGCGCTGGGGGAGCCAAAGGCCATGAGCGAGCACACCAGCCCGAAAGTCCTAAGACGCACCTCGGTGAGGACGATGTCAAAGAGTGTCGCTGCTTCCTGTTTGAGCTGTGCCGCGATTGGCTGATCTCGGGCAAGGAGATCCTGAAGACACCATCGGCTCTAAAATGACGTGCTCAGAGACAAAGTGACAAACGGACCTTTAGCAAACCGCCATGAGGGGTGTTAGCCATTTTCCAAGTGGAATACGATACAAAACCCACGACACGATTTAATCTTCGGCCCAGCGCCAATGAGTCCATATCACGCCATCGTGAGCAACCCGGCCAATCACGCTCACCCGGTCAAAAGTACCGGGCAAGATTAAATATTCATGAATGAAACAGCAAAGAACATCCGAGTGCTACGAGTCCACCTTCTTTGTGAAGAACCTCGACAGTTTGGACATCCCACTCACATTCACCCTTTTCAGTCTCTCCACTCCCTGCGACCCCTTCTCGTCCTTCTTCCGCTTGGTAGACCCAGCAGCAGGACCAGTCTTTGACTTCTTGCTGCTGGCGTTGCCTTCAGGCGCTATCAACGACTGCTCTTTTGCAAGCGCTCTCACATGCGCATCCAATCTTCCCAAGCTAACCCTGCCGTTCAGCATCTTCTGCGGAAATCACGTCAGGTACATACTCATATGATGCGAGAAGTGCCTGGTGGATGTCTTGTGGCAGGTATTGTCCCAATAGATCACAGGCCAGTTTCGTTCTTCCCACTGTACCGTTGCGTTCGCACAATGATGGCTCATCATGACTACCACTCACGCTCAAGCAAGTCCTCATGTTTGTCCTCCATGAGTGCATCTTTGGCGAGACTTCGTACCAAGCACCTGGACATCTCCGCGACGCGGGGTGTTGACAGTGTTACAACTTTCTTTCTCAGCTCATGTACGAGTTTGTCGGGAGAGTACCTGAACACGGTGATCTCGGGCGTTATCTCTAAAGTCATGTTGCATGAGGAAAGGGACTGTACGCAGATCATCAGGCTTGCCTTTGACATCACACAGTCGCCCCATTGCTATCTTTGTACATTCCATATTAGAGAACTTTATGACGTCCTCCATTTCCACAGATGTCTGTGATGTCTGTGTGGCACTGGTCGTCGATGCCCCTCCCATGGCCCTTGCTACATCTTCAAATATATCTTCAGCCGGCCTGAAGTTTCCAATGCCACCATCGTGCTTCCGAGGTCGTCAGACCATGTATAGCTCGTGTGATGAATGTACCTTACGTGCTTGATGGCTTGCAGCATGGGTATCAAGAGGAACAACGGGTCAACGGGCGTCATCACAAGGAGCTTTCCATCTGCTACCCGTTCAGCATCCCATGTGGCCGTGGTCCGCGGGACCCACCTGAGATGACCTCGTCGCCCATGAACCAAGAACGTGCGTTGGGTGGTCCTACCGCTTGCACTTCGAGTATCTTGGAAACGTGCTTTCGGTGTCCATCCTCATTTCGGGCAGGCTCATGGGCCAAGAAGAGCGATGCAATGCCTAGACAGCAACAGTCGGGGTGGTGGTCGGTATGAGGTTGGACAAAACGTACCTGTCCTGGGATGAGGAAGGTGCAGAAAGTGGGGCGAGGATGCTATCTCGTCCGGGAGTTGTGATACTACAGTGTCTATGACATCTGAAGTACTCTGTTTTTCGTGATCATCCCAACTACAGGATAATCTGAGACTCACCTAGAGGCAGAACAGCAAAATGAGTATTCATTTTTTATGCAGTCAACTGTCAACGCGTAACCGAATCGATCACGTGTGACGTGTTGTTTGATTTGCTACGGATACAAGTTATAATACAAGTATGTGACATTCGCGCATTAAATTGCTACGCAAATGAACCCAGAGGCAACACCACTGACATTGACCATGGCAGATGCCGATGCTGTCTGGCCGGCTGGGCATGCACCGGTGGCAGATGGAGCTGCGGTTGTTGTGGTCGTTGATGTCGTTGCAGCGGCGTTTGCGGATGGTGTGATGGTTGAGGATGTCGTGGTTACCGAATTTGTAGATGTGGTCATTGACGGTGTCGCTATTGGAGCCGCAAAGGGTGCTGGAGTCAAAGCCGTCGGAATACTCGCCGGATCGTTTGTCGCGTCACTAGGAGTTGAAGGCCCCGATGCGTCACCACCAGATGGCAACGAACCAGCCGTACCGGGGCCCGAGGTGCCATCGTCAGGAGGGTCAGCAGAAGCGGGCGTCGCCGGGCCGACGGATCCTGACGTAGACGATTGACCAGAATTTTCCGAATGAGTGCCGGGACTAGACGATGTGAAACCAGCTGTTCGGGATCCAGACTCCAGGGCTTGACCATGATGCGTACCAGAGTTATTCGAGCCGGAGCCGGACGGTGTTGAACCAGAGGATTGGGGTCCAGGCGCTGGAACCGTACCGCCGGACGTATTCGTGTCGGGGCTAGGTGGTGTTGAACCGGTAAATTCTGAACTGGGTGCTGGGACCCCGTTGTCGTTAGCATCAGAGGGTTGCGGGCCACGACCATTAGAATCGGGGGGTGAATGAGATCCAGACACTGCACTTGTGTCAACACCAGGACCAAAACCGGGATTAGGACTAGATGATGCCAGACCAGTAGATTGAGACCCAGGTTTGCCGTTGGAGCCAGGGCCACTTCCGACGCCGTACTGCGCTCCGAATGCGTTGCCGTTAGCACCATGTGGATTTGTGCTAGGACCGGAGCCGGAACCGGGGCTGGACGATGTGGGACCAGTGGAATGTGACCCAGACACAGAGAATTGACTATGGTTGGCACCAGGGGAGTCTGAGCCAGAGCCAGTAGACGCGGATTTGGACGCGGAAACACGATCCTGGGTTGTGTCAAAGTCGGGACCAGAACCGGAGTTGGATGGGATTGAAGTCGTAGATTGGGAGCCGGAAGTTGGGACGCGATTGTTGTCAGCATCGGCGGTATTCAAACCAGAACCAGAACTGGACGGTGAGCCAGTAGATCCGAGCCTAGACGGTGGAATTCCGCTGTGAGCGCCAAAAATACCCGAGTCAGAGCCAGAGCTGGGGCTGGAAGGGATTGAACCGGCGGCTTCAGGTGATAGAGTTTCACCGTAGGAAGCACCCGAGTCGGCAGGAGGTGTTGAGGCGGTCGATCCAGGATTGGCAGGACCCAAACCGTTGCCAGATACGGCGCCTCCAGCGGGTGAGGATGATGAGTCGAGGGGGTTCTGATTCACAGCCTGACGATTGGTGGCGGTAGGGCAATCGGGATTCTGTCTTGCAAGGAGTGCTGTGGATGTATGCGCATATTCGTGACACCAGACGAGGAGATCGGCAAAAGTGCGCTTGGATAGGCCAAGGGGTGGGGCGATGGCATCGCGGTTGAGGAGCATCAACGTCTGGCGGGGATGTGTGTAATCAAAGTCTGCGATGATGCAAGAGAGCGGTGCGGACTGATTGAATTGCTGTGAGGTATTGTCGGACGAGACTAAAAACGAGACTGACCTGGTGAAAGAATGGATATGAGAACACACTGAGTGGAAGTAAAAGAGTGACAGAGATAAAAGAGAG
Source organism: Xerocomus amazonicus (assembly GCA_038089295.1). Classification (NCBI taxonomy): domain Eukaryota; kingdom Fungi; phylum Basidiomycota; class Agaricomycetes; order Boletales; family Boletaceae; genus Xerocomus; species Xerocomus amazonicus. Next base: position 20,960 of record JBBPKO010000208.1, read on the forward strand.
CATGACCGAACTTGTGGAAACGAGACTTGCAAATCCCGTCCGGGTTTTTATAAGGTCAAAGCCATCGGTGGCTGACAGGCTATTACGTCATTACAGCTAGTCAAAATTTTGGTAATTTTGTCCGAAAGTGACAGTCATTTATAGAAATAAAGTACAAAAATGAGACATTTGTGATGAACCGGAGTTCGTCACGAGCGGTGACGATGGGGCCTTGCCCGGCGTTGTCCGTAGCGATGGCCACGCGTGTGAACATTTTCCTCAACAGCATCCTTGACGACCTCTTCCCTCCCCCTCCTTTCTCCCCTCAACCACCACCACCACCACCCGTCCCGTCCCCACATGGCGCTCAACCCCGACGCTCTTAACCTCAACTACGACAGCGACGACAGCATGCAGGTCGACTCCGACGATGACCACCCCGTCCCCTCATCTCACCTCCCACCTGACACTGACCCTGGCGCTGACCCCGACGCCGACGCCGACCCGGACGCAGATGCAGAGGGTGACGCAGAGTATGTCGACGATACCGCCTCCGCGATCTTAGAGAACCCAGTTGCAGGTCCATCATCATCCTACTCCCATAAGCATTACGTGAGTCATCTCTCCCTCTCCCTCTTCTGTCCTCATCTTCCATACTCCAAAGGACCCAGAAGACTCGGTTCGTCTTGCCTTTCATCCACATCCTCATCCTTACGCATTTCAACCACAGGGCTATGAAGACCACGCCGAAGACGATGATGACGATGACGACGACGCTTCTTATGCGGATGACGAGTATGGAAGGAAGAAAGCCTCTAGAAAGAAGAAGAAAAAGACTCCTTCAGCCTCTGTCTCTGCTCCTCGACCAAAAGGCTCGTCCCCTCTCTTCCATATGTACGATATCCGTCTGATGCCCCTCTAAAGCATCCACACGTCACGCTTCATCAGACTCAGACTCAGACTATGGCGCGCGATCAAAGAAAAAGAAGAAACCTCGCGCCTCTGGTGACGAGATACGCGTCTCCAGTAGAGGGAACAAGGTTCCCAATTATTATGAGGATAATCAAGACCTTGCATTACTTTCCGAGGAGGAGGCAGTCGAAACATATTACGTTGACCCCTCGCTTACAAAGGAAGACGACGAGATCGAGGCTGTCCTCAGTCATTGCAGAGATGAAGCTCATGAGGATGATCCCGATGACTTGTGGTATAGCAACGTGGTATGTTCCAGTTCACATTTCATTCACCTCATATTCAAAAGCGATCACAGCGTTTCCATATCAAGTGGAAGAATTTTTCGCACCTTCACAACACAGATGAAACGTACGAGTTTTTGAAACGTTTCAAGGGACTGAAACGTGTCGACAATTATATCAAAGCCTACAAATCATATCAAGCCAGACTCCATGCCCCGGGTCTCTCCACGGAAGACGCCGAGGCTCTCCTCCTGGACAAGGAGCGCGAAAAGGAGGAGCTAGAGACGTACAAGACCGTCGAACGCATCGTCTCACATCGTGACAGTGCAGAAATACTTAATGGCACAGACTATTTCTGCAAGTGGACTGGCCTTAACTATGAGCACTGTACGTGGGAGGATGAGAGCGAAATCCGTCCAATTTCCAGAGCCCAGATTGACGCCTATCGTGCACGCGAGGCGGAGGCGAAATTTCCCTACAAGAGTGTTCAGTACGCTCGGCATCAGCGACCGACGTTTCAGAAGATAGTGAAAGATCCGGACTATATATCGTCAACAGGTGGCTCACTCAAAGATTTCCAGCTAACCGGTCTCAATTGGCTCGCATACTTATGGAGTAAGGGCGAGAATGGTATTTTAGCAGACGAAATGGGCCTTGGAAAGGTGCAGTGTAGCCTTTTGTCGTTCGTTCGCTATGCTGATGGCGCTCTTTTAGACTGTGCAGACTGTCTCCTTCATATCCTATCTTTTTCATGAAATGCATCAATATGGACCATTCCTTGTCATCGTTCCCCTGTCGACCATTACGGCGTGGCAATCCCAGTTTGCCACTTGGGCACCCGACTTGAACGTCATCACCTACATTGGAACGGCGTCGGCCCGCGAAGTTATTCGTACCTACGAGTTTGGCTCTTCTAACAAACGATTGAAAATGAACGTGCTCCTCACTACCTACGAATTGACCCTCAGGGACGCAAAAGAATTGGCGGACATTAAGTGGCAGGTGCTGGCTGTAGATGAGGTCCGTTTGCGCGTGGTACCGATTGCTTTGTACTAAAAATCATTCCTAAATAGGCACATCGCTTGAAGAATTCTGAGAGTCAGTTGTATGAGGCTCTCCGATCGTTCTCCGCTGCGTCGAAGCTCCTCATCACGGGTACTCCTTTGCAGAATAATGTGAAAGGTAGGGCGAGCACGGTCTTCATCATGTCACTCTGGCTCACCAATTGCAGAGCTCTTATCCTTGATGCATTTCCTAATGCCGGAGAAATGTTTGCTTAATTTTTGGTTTAGTTTTACATGGAGGGCTGACCTTGTCCACAGTCGCCCTCACTAACGAATTTGATCTCAATGATGCTGATCACGAAGCTAAAATCAAGGAACTCCATAATCAATTAGAATCGCTGATGTTGCGACGTTTGAAGCGAGATGTGCTTACCTCTCTACCGACAAAGAGTGAGCGTATCCTCCGTGTGGAGATGAGTGCTCTTCAAACACATTTTTACAAGAACATTCTCACAAAGGTTGGTCCTTCAGATTTCGAATAGAGCATATAAAGAACTTAGACGGGCTAGAATTTTCAAGGCTTGATCAAGAGCGCCAACGGAAACAACAACATAAGTTTGCTTAACATTGCCATGGAACTCAAGAAAGCTGCAAATCATCCTTACCTCTTTGACGGTGCAGAAAATCGCACTGACAATGCCGAGGAGACTCTGAAGGGCCTCGTTATGAACAGCGGCAAAATGGTGCTACTAGACAAACTGCTTGCGCGACTGCGACAAGATGGTCACCGTGTCCTCATCTTTAGTCAAATGGTCCGTATGCTTGACATTTTGAGCGATTATATGAGTCTGCGTGGGTATCAACACCAACGTCTTGATGGTATGGTCGCGTCAGATGCACGGAAGAAGTCCATTGCACACTTCAATGCTCCGGGGTCGCCCGACTTTGCTTTCTTGCTCTCCACACGTGCTGGCGGTCTTGGCATCAATCTGGAGACTGCTGATACTGTCATCATATTTGATGTAGGTCATCTAGATTTCTTCCCCTTCGTTTCGTGATCTCCTTGTAGAGCGATTGGAACCCACAGAACGATTTACAAGCCATGGCGCGCGCCCATAGGATAGGGCAAAAATCGCATGTCAGTGTTTACCGTTTTGTAAGCAAGGACACGATGGAAGAAGATGTTTTGGAGCGAGCGAAGAAGAAAATGGTGTTGGAATATGCAAGTGGGTTACCAGCCTTTTTGTCTGTGCTGCAGTATATAAATAATGCCCCTTTAGTCATCAATCAAATGGACACCTCTCACGCTCATCTCAGCTCTAAAGGTGAAAAAATTAAAGAATCGGTCAAACCTGACAACTTGAGCAAAGACGAGCTGACCGCTGTCCTCAAATATGGCGCCCAAAAGATGTAAGTAACTAAAGTGTATTGAGCAAATTGTATTGACGTATCAAAGGTTCGACAAGGATGATTCCCAACAAAATCAAAAACTGGATGAAATGGACCTTGATGATATCCTCAATAGAGCTGAAGATCACGAAACCATGGCCGCTGGTGGTGATGGTGGAGCTTCGCTCGGTGGCGAAAGTTTCCTCGCTCAGTTTGCCGCTGTGAGCGACGTCAAGAATGATATGAGTTGGGAGGATATCATTCCTCTCGAAGAACGGCAAAAGTTTGACAGAGAAGAAGAAGAACGAAAGGCGGATGAGTTGGCTGCCCAGGAGTTGCGAGACCGCAAACGCTCACATGCCCCCGTCTCGTATGAGGGCATGGATGTGGACCAACCCGGTACTTCCCAAGCCCCGAAGAAACCCAAGGTTCCAGGACCTCAACGCAAGACTGCCACTCAGAAAGCGATGGAACTGAAGGAGCGTGACGTTCGGGTGCTAATTCGCAGCCTTCAGCGATGGGGTGATATCCGTCAACGTTATGATATCATCGTGCGTCCCGAGTTTTCTTGCCGGTATAAGTATTGAAACGCCCAAAGGTCAACGAAGCTAAGCTTGGTGACAAGCATAAAGCCATGATTATTGATGTTGCGGACGAGATCATTGAGCTTTGCAGGCAAGCTGTTGAGGACAACAACCAGCTAAAGCGCACACGTGCGGCTGCCGGAGAGACGTTAACCAACGCCCAGAAAAGCAAAGCGGTTCTTATCACGTATCGCAACGTTGGCAATATCAATGCTGAAACTGTCCTCTCGAGACATCGAGACCTCCGTATTTTGAATAATATTCTCGGTGACATGACTTCAGAGGAACTATACAACTGGTCCATCCCCATTGACAATATACGACCAACACTCAATTGGTCTGGTCGTTGGGGCCCTCAGGAAGACTCTATGTTACTCATTGGCGCCTTTCTTTACGGCTTCGGCAATTGGGAAGCTATGGCCAAGGACTCTCGGCTCGGTCTGGAAGGGAAATTTTTCCTCGAGGAAGGCAAGAAGGGTGAAGATTCCTCCACGCGGCCGATTCCTAATGCAATTCACCTCGTCCGGCGAGGTGACTTCCTCCTGGGCATATTGCGTGAACACGACGAGAAGTTGCGTTCGTATGAGAGTTCATTGCGGAACAAAGGACAGCTAAAGGTTTCGGCCACTCCTCCCCCTACAGTTGTGGCGTCGTCGTCCACCGCAAGTAGTCGGAAGAGACGTGCGGAAAGTGAAGCCGTTGCATCCGTTGAAGATACGTCTAACAGGAAGCGCAAACGACGGCCTACCCCTACGTTTACGGATTCTGAGTCATCTGATGAATGGTACGTATTGATATTAGGCATTAGTATTTGGCCTCTGATACACTGCGATCAGTCCGTCGATGGATGAAGTTGCAACGAAGGAGGAACTGCGACCAGTGAAGAAACAATTGGTAAGTCTCGTACTGCTGAGGATTGGTTGAAAGTGTCGACATCTACCTAGAAACAGTTAAAACTTTCGGGAGAGGATATGCCTCGAGATGACAAGGTTGCGATCTTGAAGGATTCTCTTGCTGCCATTGGTCGACGAATCGAATTGGTTCTGCAAGCCAAGCAAGCTGCCGGAGAAGACCGGGAAAGGTGGCGACGACACCTTTGGACGTACGTTGGTAGTGCCACTGCTAGGGTGTGAACTATCTGACGCTTTCTTTCATCAGCTTTGTCACGCTATTTTGGCCCAAAAAGGTCAAGGCTTCAAAGCTAGAGGAGATTCATGCGAAGATGGTTATGAAAGAGGCTGCACCTCGGCCACCATCTGATGTAGCGAGCTCCAGTAAGAAACCCCGACCCACTACAAGTGGAAAGACCAATGGGTCATTATCCGCTTCCAGCACATCCATAAAAGCAAACGGCAAGGCGTATCGTTGACCTTCACACTATGACAGTGTCCTATTCCGATATTCTCATTCCTTAATATGGTGTTCGAGTAATTCAAAGCGAAGTTGAGCTGTCATAATTTGCAAACAAACACTTGCATTTCCTCTGTAATCTTAGGCCGTTGGCAATCGCAATATCCAAATAATCTCTCTGTTGTTAACTATCACTAAGTTCTGGAGCAAATGAATATCTATTGTTACAAGATCACAACATCATCACAAGTTATTCGTTCGAAAGGTGTTACACCTCTGCAGGATGAGCAAAGAGGCAAAGGCCAAGAAAGCACCTAACATATATGTGTTACGACCACCGTTCATCCTCATCGCACTGGTACGCGCATGGCAGACTTGAGGTTGCTGGCAGAACTTTGTCTTCGATATCGGCTTGTCCCGACACTGACCGCCGTATCACGTTCAACCAAGAACTGCTGGGAAGTACTCGCTGCAGTTTCCCGTGCATGGTTTGTATGCCTCTCCACCTGACGTCGCTCGGCCTTCTGGAGAGTCGGAAGAGGTGCATCATTCTGAGCTTGCTGTCGGGCAGCTTTTATCGCCGTAACTGTAATCCATGTAAACAATTTATGAAACATACGCGGGCAAATCAGAGACGGACCCTCTAGCAGACGAGCGTCCGCCTCTTTCGTGAAGCTCTGCGTCAATGCAGTGTACCTCTTTACTTGCCAACTCATTTGGGCTGCACGAGCCAGGTTTCCCTGAGAAATGGCCCACTTTTTCTCTTCTTTGAACCGCCTCCGTTCGCTGTCTGCTAGCGAAGCACGCGCACGGAGAGTCGCAACCTCCCGCTCGAGAGGGTCCATAACCCGATTCGGGTCGACCAAATCCTCCGTCGAAGAAGTAATCGACGGAGGTATGGACGATTCCATGCGCCATTTGCGCGAGGGGTCCTGTTTAGGGGGACGGGGGGGTTTGCTGGCGTGGACCGTGGTGTACTCGGTAGCGGACGAAAACTTGACGAGACGCTTGCGACGTTTGGTGTCGATGACCGAGTGCTCGTAGTCACTCTCTGTGTCTCGTGCGCTCCTGAAATCATAGATGTAGCCGTCCTCGATGAGCTGGGAGAGGACGTCGGTGACGAGGACGCCGAGTGCGACACCCAGGAGGGTGGTTGCGCACTTGGACACGTCTTGGAGCATCATGAACTCGATGACAAGACGGACTGCGATCGCAAACGCGACTACGAATGCGAAGTCGCGAAATTCCATGAGGGTATAGTAAAGTGCGACACCTTGAACAATGCCAAGGAGGAGAATGTCGCCAATTGCATCGGGGGCATTGGGGTCGCGCGATGGATTTCCAAAGAACTTGTCAAGAGCGATGCGAGTGCCGAGCCCGAATAGCAAGGCAGCGGAGGTGGAGAACATCGACCAAGGAGTAGAAGAAAGCAGCCAACATTCACTCGTTTCAATGTCGGCCCATTCCGGGTGTAGCGGGAAAAACAATTAATGAGTACCCAAATAACGTCGCGTTACAATACAAACTAGACTAGTGATTGGTGTCGGTGTCTACATAGTTGGCCATTGGATCTGCTGCCTGTCGACGACTCATCCGATAAGCCTCTGCATGCACATGTCAGGTCAGAGAACTCGACTATCCACAGACAGGACTTACCCAGTTCCTCTTCCGTGACGTCGTGACTGCTGATTTCCATCCCTTTCTTCTTCTTGCCGGACCGGTCTTCGCCCTCGCCTCCCCGTGCTTTCCGCTTCTTCTCTTCGCTCAAAGCCTCCGCTAACCGGTCCTTGTCAAGCGAGATATCCCCTTCTCCCATGCGCTTTTTTGAGTAGTTTTGCTCTATGCGTCCTTTCGACTCCTCAGTTGCATCATGCAACGAGTCGGATGATGAAGCAAGAAGGGCCTGGGCTGTCGATGCATGCGCAGCTTCCTTTCCAACTTGGCCTGCGCAGTATGACATATGCACACTCGAGTGACAGCACACATAACCCCAAGCTCCACTCGAAACATCATACCACGAGCCCCACACTGCAGTGTGATTGTTGATGTACACTAGAAGGAATGTCCATGACTTGTTCTCCGGCTGGAAAAAGAACACAACACACCATCCTCGGGATATTTTGATCGTGCCTTGGCACGCTCCTTGCCTTTGATGATTTGACCCGCTCGAGAGTACTCGACATAGTTTTCTGTTTGCCCGTTCATGATTTCCCTTGGAGCCTTTTCGAGGTACTGCGCCCCCCCATACGTTGTGAGGATCGACTCCTTGGTCACCTCCTTGACTTTCTCCTTCTTTTCCTTGTACTCTTCATGTAGGAACTGACCCTGTGTTGGACCTGCATTCAAGTGAATGTCACTGCCTCGTTGCGAAGCTTGCCATGCAAAAAGCTGAAGTTGCTGAACCTCCGGTGCTTCACCGCTGTATCGGAAAAAGTTCTCTCCAGCGAATTTGGCCTAAGCTCAGCAAGTGAACAAACGCGACAAAGAGAAGAGGGAACGACATACATCTTCGGGAGCAATGTTCTTTAGGGGAGCATCGCGCATAGAGCGAGTTTTAGGATCGTAGTACGCGCTGTCGGGATCCAAATTCATGAGGTATTTGGCAGTGTCTTCTCGTATACGCAAGTTGCGGACCGTGATGCGTGTTTTCGTATCCAATTTCTGACCGACCGCATCGGCTGCATCTGCATATTTGTCATCGTCTGCATCCTCCTCGTCGCTAGAACCAAAGTCAGGGTCCGCAGCTTTCTTCTCCTTTCCAGCTTTGGCTACTTTCCGAACGGCGGCCAAATCGGTTGTAGTCTGGTTATCAATTTCTTCTTCACGCAGCTTCTTTCGGGCAGCCTCAATGGCCTCGTACTCGTCATAAATCCTTTTATGGTCCGAAGGATCGTACCCATTCCACCGATCCCGCTTTGCGTCATAGCCAATGGCTATTCCCTGGATAATTTCATCGGCTTGAATGTCCTTGTTGGTAAACTTGGCACCTTTCTTCCGAGGACGCTCCAGACAGTCCTGTTTCCTGTGTGTCATAGCTCCGCAATTCTCACATGCGCCTTTGCGATACTTTTTAGCAGCAGGACCGGCACGTGCACCACGGTCATACCAGCTGTCGAGTTTATCGGAGGTGCGATCATCCGTGGGCCGACGTTGATGACTTAGTGAAGGAGCGCCGGTGTCGAGATACCATGGTGCTTGTGAAATGTACTCTGAGACAAAGGTATTCAGAGTACGAAGAAGAAAGAAATGTGACAAGTAACATACGAGGAATGTGCGGGTTGATGGGCTTTCCTTCCTCGTCGAGTGCGGCAGGTGCGGTACCAGCTTTACGAGCAGCATCGAGATCTTTTTGACGACGAAATTCCTCGCGCGACAGCTTTCCGATAGCTGAAATGTTGGATTGTGAATGACACTAGAAAATACTAAAACGAACGTACCAGACGAAGCCATTTGAGCAAGCAAGCGGACAAGCTTGCTTACCAAACGGACGGGTATGTGACACGTGACTTATTCCTCTTGTTTCGTTACAATGACCGACGCAAACTCTGCGGACGAACAGTGCGAAGTCCTCCAAACGCTGCTCGAGCAAGAACCGTCTACACTCGCGCTCGTCCAACATGTCTTTTCTCAAGTTCAAGCAGAATTCACAGAGTGGCATATCACACACTGTCGCCAAGTCTTGACCTCGCTCACCGCTTCATCCACTTGGCAGTCGTGTCTGCATCCCGATTTTCGTTCACCCAGCCTGGCTTCCATACCAGCCACCTTAAACTCATTCCCAAACGTTGAGTCTGTCGTGTCCGAGACCGACTCACTGCTATTCATACAGGTCTATTCGCAGGAGGGTGTGGTTACCAAAACTTCATCAGTGAATTTAGAGGCTATTCACATGAGCTTTCCTTTGGAACCCCATCCACCTTATGAGTCTTGCTCCCCGTTATACCGTAATGTGTTCAAAGGTGACGATAGTGACAACATGAACTTCATCCCGTACGCGGACGATCGTACGTTCAATCAGGCTAACCATACGCATCACTATGGGTCATTCTCTTGGCAAGATCATCCCTTTGATCCTGATTGTGCGTGTCTCGTGCGTCCCATGATTGGTCGACGCGATGACATATAACACAGCTTTGCAGTGGAGGCAATTGTGCTCGAGGCAGTGTACAGACTCCAAATTCAATATGCTCTCACGTACGACGAAATCGAATATTGCAACGTATTACCACTCAGCTTGCATCCACAACCCGGCAAATTTGGCGTGCTCTCCACACTTCGCAGGCGGTGAGCACTTCTGGCCTTTCCCGACTTGTGCTCATTTCCCGAAAAAGTGATCGTTTGCATTGGACCGGGAATACGATCCCAACATCTTTTACCTTTTTACCTTCAAGGCCAGCAGCAAAATATGGTTTTCGCAGCCGTCTTGAGACTTTGAATGCACTCTTTTGTCCGAACCTCAACTGTTTGGAATCACTCTGCAGTGTCCATGGTGCGCAAGCCACTTGATGCTACTCGTAGACATTTCACCCATGACAGGTCATCCATAGTCGAGCCTAATTCTTTGCCCCTAATGCGTCAGCTTCCACCATCTCACATTCTTGGCGAGGTAACAAACCCTTGTGGAAGCCAATGCTTCATCGATAATAAGATAGAAGAGGTTGATTTGACGTCTTTTCTCCTCCAGAGTACTTATACCATGTTTGCGTTGTTCTAGACCAACTTTTCTTGGGATGAAACTGACTTAGACACGTTTAAAGTTATATCTGAACTATTGCCTGAAGTAACGCCTTGTGTCCTTGCAGAAATATGTCTTAAACCTTGTAATGAGGTGATTTTATTCTTTCGAGGGTTGCTCACAAGTTGAAATACGATTAGGTATTTTACCATAGAAAACTATTACACTCCGGCACCGCGGATGGAGTTCGGTCTGCGGACATCAAAAACCGACGCTGTACGCCGAAATTCAATGGTACTTGTCGACCTTACTTCGTCGTCAAG